>CAUYLG010076232.1:0-55826 GCA_963573385.1 Cacajao melanocephalus
TTCCTTCCTGTCTCCATTGTTAAGCACAATTATTGGCATAAAAGAGGTTTTTAATACCCGTTTTTAGACTGCATTCTAGCCTGGGCAATAGAACAAGAATCCCGTTCTCTCTCCCTCTTTCTCTTCCTCTTTCTTTCTCTCTTATATTCTTTTTTCTTTCTTTCACTCTTTCTTTCTTCTTTTCTCTCTTTTTCTTTCTTTCAAAAAAAAAAGTTTCTCTACTTTGATACATTCTCAAAAAATTCAGTATCATGTCCCCCTTGTAATATTCCTCCTACAGAAAAGGTTTAAATTACTGAAAGTTTCCTACATAGTCTTTTACAACCTTAAACTATTTACCAAATATTTATCTAATGTTTCTTGAAATCATCTACTTCTTATCTGATATGCTTTTTTTGAAAAACAAAATAACTTACTGTGATCTGTTGCCTAAATAATTGAAATGGCATGTTAATAACTCTCCCAGACTATGGCCACATTTTACTCCATACAGTTTTAATTAAATTGATTATTCTAAAATACATAATTCAACATTTCAGTTCTCACTTCACTTTTCTTTTTAAAATGTGTCAGTACCTTCTCATCTTTAACATAATATGCACTTTTTGTGAAGAATATGGCACTGAAGGCAACATTTCTGGTTATCATAAATTACATGATCCATTCATAATTAATGACTTGAAGCATTTTTAAAAATATTCTCCTTATCTGCAGCATTCTCCCTTCCAATTGCCTAGCTATCACTATTTTATTTTTCTGTAATCAGTATAAACTGTTACTGGTGTTCAATCAGTACGGATCTGTAGCAACTTCAGTTCTTGCCTCCTCAGCAGAAAGAATTTGACTGAGGGGCATAAGGCAGAAGAAGAGACCAAGACATGTTTGAGCAGGAGTGGAAGTTTATTTAAAAAGAGCAGAAATGAAAGGAATGAAAGTACACTTGGAAGAGACCCAATCAGGCAACTTGAAGGACAAGAGCAGGTTTTGATCTTTTGACTTAAGGTTTTATATGTTGGCATATTTCTGGAGTCTTGCTTTCCTTCTCTTCCAAGAGGGTGGGTTGTCTGCATGAACAATGGCCTGCTAGCACGCAGGAGGGGAGCATGCACATTGTGTTTACTGGAGTTGTATACATGCTTATCTGAGGCATTCTTTTCCACTGGAATGTCCCAGGAATGTCATATACCAGTTAAACTCTACCATTTTGCCTCTTAATGCATGTGTGGAGCTCACTTACCCAATTTCTGAGATCTTATTAAGAAGCTGCCAATAACCAGCGTTAGGTGTTTTATCTGTTGGGAAACTGTCTTTCCCTGGTGCTGGTTGTGACCAATTATTATTTTAGAGAGATAACCACCTGACCCTCACTTTATGGTCACCTGATTTCCTGGTGGTGTAGGAGGAGCCCTCTCCTGCCCTGCTGTATTTATCCATTTTTGTGCTGCTGATAAACACATACCAGAGACTCGGCAATTTATAAAAGAAAGTGGTTTAATGGACTTACAGGCCTCCATAGGGAGGCCTCACAATTATGACAGAAGATAAGGAGGAGCAAGTCATATCTTTCATGGATGGCAGCAGGCAGAGAGAGAGAGATAACTTGAGCAGGGAAACTCCTCTCTATAAAACCATCAGATATTGTGAAACTTATTCACTATCACAAAGACAGCATGGGAAGGACTTCCACCATCACTCAATTACCTCCTACTGGGTCCTCCCACAACACATGGGAATTCAAGAGGAGATTTAGGTGGGGACACAGCCAAACTATACCACCTGCTCATATCAGACTAGCTACCTACTATAACATAAACCACAATTTCAAATGACTTATGAAACTTATGAAACAATCCTCTTCTGTGATTATGAATCTTTTTTTTGCTTCTATTAATATTGAAATTAGGAGGTATAATTGATTAAATGTCCTGTTGATTTCTCTTTTCACCCATGAGTTTGAAAGCATACTGAAAGGAGAGACTGTATCTTATACATTAGCACGTGTGTGGAAAATAGAAAGTATCAAATAATTTGCATAATAATGATGCATGAATGAGTACCTGTCATACTCATAAACTATTAAAACAATTCAAATTATTGTGAATCTGTAAAACTAAGTGGTACGTTTTTCAGGTAGGATTATAATGTAAATTTTGATGTAAAACAAGTGTGATAGAAGAGTAGTAATAGTTATCATGTTGACATAACTAAATATGCAATCATCATTTTCATATAGTACATATGTGGAGTTGTATTTTATCATCTCGACTTATTAAATGAGAAAGTAGAACTTCAGAAATGAATGGCAAGTAACTCGCTGAAGATTACTGCTGCATTCGGGATTCATATTCAGCACTGAGGGAGCAGAGGAGGGAGGATAGCTCGAGCCCAGGAGTTTGAGGCCAACCTAGGCAACAAAGCAACACTTCATTCTCCACCAAAAGCAAAAAAGAAAAGATTCAAATCTAGCTGTCTCAATTCAAAGTGTGTGGTTTTCACCAATTGTTTTGGTAGCTCTTATATGAAATGCATTACTCTTTGGTGAGACAAATCCAAATAATAATGAGCAGAACATATTTATTTCCTTTTTAGAGGTATCTCAAATGCTGTCTTCTCTGCCTTCAGAAATGTTATGCCTCTGCCAGATCTTGATTCTTTAAAAATAATCATACAAGGTTATGTACTGAAAAAAGAATGTACTACCATAAAAAGAATGTAAGTTATAAATATACACATGCATGTCCATAAGGATATATGTACACATGCATATGCATAAGGATATATATATAGTTATCTACATGTTTACATGTGTGTTTGTATGCATATATTTATAAGCTACCATCTGTTGAGAATGTGAAAAAGATATAAAACTTATAAAATAATATATAATTGATCTTACTTAACTTTTACCAACATTTTTATCAACATTGTTTTCTAGACTTTTTGAAGACCTTAAGTAAAATAGTATTGATTTTAGTATACTTATATCTTATTCTTAGTCATTTTTAATTTGATATATATTTTTAATTTGTATGATCTTAGCGAATCATTACCTGGATAACCTTGTAAAAGTTTGCTGTCTTTCTCTGATAATATTTATAATTACTAAATTGGCATTATTAATAATATATAACATTTATGAAGAATGTATATATGAATTATTTTTTGTCACTTGTTGAACTATAAATATACTAGACACTAAATATTAAAATATACTGTTCACAAAAATATTTAGTCATCACAGAAATAGTATGAGGATAGTTGTTATTTTGATACATATTTTGTTGATCAGGAGCCTCAGTCATAAAGAAGTTAAATAAAATTGAGTTCACACAGTTGGTCAGTTGTGCAGCTAAGTTTCCACCAGACAATTTGACTCTAGAGCCTAATACTACAATAGAATGTTCCTGCCCAATAGGTACATCATTCACTTAGGCACTTTCAGGCTGTGTAGCATAATGATTATTTAATTGAATTCAGTTTCTCGCAATACTAATTATTCAGAGAACTGAAATGTTTTCATCTAGCTTGGATTACACCTCAGGGTAAATCAGTCTCATTCAGGTTACAGACAGAAAAATTTTCATGATAGAAAATCTGTTGCTTCAGATCATAGCTTTTTGAGCCTGAAGGCAGTGTATTAGTTTTTCCATACTGTTACCTATTGCATTAGAAAATCATCTGCTGTATGCTTATTTTACCTGCATACATTTGTCAGCTCGAACTTTTGCTTGTATTTGCCTTTTTTTGGTGTTTCAAAGTATAGTAATAACAGATTTATGTATATGTGTGTGTACATAGATATTTATGTATCAATACATTTATATGAGAACTCATCTGTGTTTGTAGTCATATACATGGCACATATAAGCCCAATAGCTTAGTTTCCAAAAAACTTTTGCAGATATCTAGTTCAAATTCTAGATAAAATATAGTAGTTCGCTCCATTTTTAATAAAATTTAATTATCTTTGTTTTCACTAATATTTTAAAGTCAATTTGTAAGTAATTGAATATTAAAAAGTATATTAGTATATATGTACATATCTGTTTATATATATATACACAACCACATGTACATACATAATCACAATGTCTAAAGTATCTGCAGTTACACATAATGAAATAAAGTTTAAAATAAAACTTTTAATTTCAACAATATTTTCTTATTAAGAAAAACTTAGTGACTGGATATCAAAAAGTATGTTAATCAATATTTTTTCAAATATGTTTGCCAACATTTCATTTTTAGGAGAAATGCAATTAGGGTTAACAAACAATGACTAAAAAATGTATTCACCAAAAGAAAGCACTTTCTATGCACCAACAGAGTACTACACATTCCATTTTGTACATTCCTTATAACCTTCGTAAGATATTATATAATTATTTATATAACTATATGTCTCATCTATAAATATCTAATATGTATAATATATAACACATATAATGCATATTATCTATTATAACTGTTATGACATTTGACTTGTTTTCAACTTTAACTACTACTTTTCATGTCTTTAAGAACATTCTTGTAAATATCTTTTTAGCACTTAGGTATAACTTTGCATGTACACAGTAATGGCATTGCTGGGTCATAGGACATGTCTATTTTCAAATACAACATATATCTAAGCTTGTTGGATTTGAGAAACATTTTTATAAATATTTTAAAATAGCATTAAATATGTAACTACTATATTTGTATTAATTCAATAATACATACATTATGTAATTAATGCATCATCATTTGTTGACTACTTACTACCTGCTGCATGCAAATGTTATAAAATTGAATAAAACATAGTGCCTTTAGGGATGTCAAATTTGTTACAATTAATGGAATTACAATAATGTATTAATGTTGCCAGTGTCATTGCCATGTGATATATATTACTGAAATATCCTTCATTGAAAATTTCAAACAGCAGATGGTTGTGTCTACTAAAACTGGTAATATCAGAATGAAGAAAACTAAATTTTGCATTTGATCTAGATACCTGCTTTCTACAAACAATATTGAATCATAATTCTCCATTTAGACTTAAATTCTGACATTTTTATTCAATTCCAGGTTTTATGAAAATCAGCAAAAACAATAAAAAATAGCTAGCTATGATTTCATAGATACATGTAGCTAAATAGATAAACCACACACAGAGCAAATAAAAAGCACCCATCTGAAATTCAAACATTTATATTCTTTACCTCTATTGATGCACTGTTATACTGTTTAATCTTGGATGCTATATTTATCTAAGCCTTGAAAATAATTTAGAAGTTTTATTAGATCCACACAATAGAATTACCTTATTTTAAAAATAATCTTTAATTGGACACATAACGAGTCTCAAGCACTGCCAAATACATGCATGTCTTTATATAAAATCTATTACATGAAGAAATGCAGTCTCACATATCTAACACCTATGAGACAGCTTAATTTTCCTCAAGTATTGCATCTAATTGGTCCAAGAATTGTATGTATTTTAGCTAATTATCATAAAGGAAATTTATTAAAATCATTTCTTCCTGTTGGCATTAGCTCGGGCCTCTCTCCTGTCTAGTTTGTACTATTACAGTGAATTCCTGACTCATCTGCTCTCAGTCTTTTCTTCCTCAACTTTATTTTTTCATATCTTCTCCATTTATTCTGAAATGTGAATATCACGAAGTCATCGGCTTGTAAAACACTTGAAGAGCTCCCAATCCATATAAATGTAATTCGTACCCCCAATGTATTCCACAGTTTCAAACACTAAGCATGCATAAAAATATTGGCTAGAGTAGTGAATGCAAAATAGAAAAGGCAATCATTCCAAACTGTTATAAATTAAATATTTCATTTATAGATTTCAATCTCTTTCATACAACATGGAGAATTTACGTTCTCATTTATGTTTCCATCTTATAGAAAATTATTTCAGTTGCTGTCCAATTCCCAGGCAAGTTTTTTCCTACTATATGCCAATCATTTTATACTATCTCAATACCAAGCTTCGAAATTTTTGCACAACTCTGAGTTAGCCTCTGATTAAGATTATTGTGTATATATTTCTAAGGAGGTGTTTGTAATAACTACAATTAGGTTTAAAGTTATGATTTATCCTAAAGCCACATATTTTTTCTTTTGGATTGACTTGTAATGCTATATGACAATTACTATAGCGATTAGCATATAGCATTATAATTCATGCTGACTGCATTGACTAGGATACAACAGAAGATCAATCACATTTAGCATTATTTGCTCATCAATTTGCTCATTTTATAGACATTGAGTACTTATCATGCGTCAGGCATTATTAATGTCAAAATTTGTATTGGGCTGCCTAGTTATTTGTGTTACTATAAACATCATTGCATCTCCAATCAGAATCAAAAGAAAAGTGGAAATACAAATGTTCTTTTGTCATGTACTGTATTAATATGGAACATTTTAAAAGTAATTGTTATGTCTAGATTTCTATCACTTTCTTTTATGCATTAATTGTTATAAAGAGATCAAACAAAATAATTATTTGTTGTAAACCAATAGTTTTTTCCAGAAAGTACTCATTTTTACTGGTTTGTTTTCTTCTTATTCCCATTTGATTCTTAGAATGTGGAAATATGATTTCAAATCTGACCATAAGTTTAAAAAAGTAAAGAACAATCTAATCATAGCACAAATTCGTGGGGATAATTTTTTAAATAAAAATTTAGACAGTTTTGACAAAATTATAAGTCCCAGCATTAAAAATGATTTTTACTTTTTATGGATTCATAAATAGAAGTTGAAATTTTCTTGTGCCAGATTCTTACAGCTACACAATATATAACACTCTCTGGATTCACCTGCACAACATTTTATACCAATTGTTTGGATTACACTGAGTTAGAAAAATATCCCTTTAGGAAACTTGATTTTTCATTGGAATTGAACATATTCTATTAATAGTTTTTCTATGTATTTTAATATTAACAGTTGAAGGAATGCTAAATGTTATTAAATCTAAAATGCAAAATGAATATGCTAATTTTTTATTGAGTTATGTTTAATTTTCAACATGCTTATTGTATTGTTGAATGTATATAGCTTTGAAAGAAAACTGTACAATCTTTCTCAAGTTGCTTTAATACAAGACGATTAATTTTAGCTGTAATTGAAGTCATTTAAGGAAACTTACAAGGAAATTAATATAATATATATGCTTATCTCTTGCCATTCTCAGCAAGATTATTATTATAATTATTATTAGGTCAATTTTTATTTGGACTTCTCACAGTGGTTAGAGCCACTCTGTCTTTAAAACAATCACAGCACAGGAAACATGTCACTAGACTGACCAGAAAAGTCTGATCAGGTGTATCTTACTGCTTAAAATACACATATCCACAGTAACTGACAAAGGGTAAAGTGCCTCACACAGGAATGTGTTTGCATTTGAAATCTTCCCACTGGCTGTAGCACCAAACCCTCCACCCACCCCATCTCATTCACATGGAAAACCAGTCCTAGTCACATCATCTCCCTGGCCCTCTAATGCTTCAGCTTCCTATTAAATCTCTCTCTCTGAGTAGCACCACCTTCCGTAGTGGGGCCAGACTGCGATTGGGGAATCAAGCCCAGTTCCGTAGGTTGCATTTCAGTCATCTACTGCCTTTAGGGTAGGACACTGCAGTAAATCCCACAGTTCACACTCAACCAGTTCCCCACTCTAACTGCAGAAAGGAACACAAGAGGGTCAGAATTCATCTATTTGATCAATTAACTGAAAAAGGATTCATTTTGGTAAAACATGTTCACCTTTGAGACATGTTAGATATCTAAAAAATAAGACATATACTAACCTACAATTTTTATATTTTCTATTGGTATAAAATAGAAATAAAGATATACATAAATACTTATAAATAAATCATAAACAATTATATTTATGCTATAGCCTCTTTGGCTTTTTTATTATTTATAGAAATAATGCTGATCCTTTGTAACATTGTGATTTACATATAAATTGTGGTTGGTTGATATTTATTTATGAAGTTTGAAATAAATGAGATCACATATATAAGTGCATATGGTTTATTATGAAACATGTCTAATCATGGCAGCAAAGCCTTAATAGGTTTCTATAGGTTGGTATATCCCCTGCAAAACTCACACTAAAATTTGATTCTCAATGTGGTAATGTTGGGCAGTGGGGCCTAGTGAAAGATGTTTGGGTCATGGGGGCTGATCGCTCATGAATAGATTAACACCCTCCCACAAGGGTGAGTGAATTCTTGCTTTCTCATTGGTTGATAAAAAGAGCCTGGTTTCTGTATTTTTTCTCTCTTGCTTCCACTCTTGCCTTGTGATCTTTTTCTGCTTTGTACCAGCCTGAGGCCCCCACCAGGTAAGGGCATCCAATCTTGAGCTTTCCAGCCATAAGAAGAATAGTGAACCAAATAATCCTCTTTTCTTTATAAAATGTCTATCTCAGGTTTTCTGTTACAGCAACATGAAATGAACTAACGCATGTCTCAAGGACTTTTATTAGGTGGGTGCAAACGTAATTGTGGCCTTCGCAATGAAAAGTAATTGCAAAACCCACATTATTTTTGCAATAACTTATACTATACAAATGATTAAAAATTTTATCTGAGAAAGATTTTTTGTTGTTGTTGTTTTTGATTTTGTTTAAGAAAGAGTCAAAGTCTACTGCCCATTTTTGGGAGACGGAGTAAAATACACTTTTTTTTCTGATAGCTTCTTTATTTACTACCATCACCAGCATTATAGGACTCTTTCATTTGAAAACTATAAATAGGACAAGTTTCTGAATCTCAGTGATCCTTAATTTCATAATAAAATATTATAATTTTACTAAAATAAAACAACTTTCTCATAGGGTTGAAAAAAGAATGAAAAGAAATAACTATGCCGATGTGTATTAACATTACTATCATTACTGAGTTTTTATATATGTGTTCTCTAAGCCAGATAAAATTTTAAATCAAAGTGAGGAATAATATAGTTTCTTGCTTTAAAGCATTATAAAATGTATTTTGGAACCAAAATATTAATAGAATAGCACACACACATACACACACACACACATATATGTACATGTATCTATATGTACCCATATTCATGTATGAATAAAAATATGTAGATAATAGCTGAATTATAAGAACTTTTATAAACTATGTATTTTCATAAATTGTTCTACAATTATAATTTCTAAAATCATACTTCTTGTTCAATACATATTATCAATGGAAGAAATATACAAACATGTTGCAATTCCCATTGCTAAATGACTAGATCTCTAAACAGAAAGAAAATAAAAAGGTCTAGGAATGAACAAATTGAAAGGAGAGTTTGACTTCTCTTTTCTTCTTTTTTAAATATCCACATTAGACAAATGACTCTCTCCCTTTTATATTGGATAAATAACTAATACTACCTGGGCTATTCAGCGTACTTGGACAGTCAAAAGACAAATTTGAAGCTCCATTGTGCATATATTTTCTGTCAAGGATTGCATCATCATCCTCTTGTTAATTTCTCTTCAGTCTCAAATCAAAACTGAAGGGTGAAACCTTTTCATTACCTTCTAACTTCCTCTATAACTAGAAAAAATGGTGAAGTTTACATGAAAATAATGGTTCCTTTATTATTATTATTTTTATATTAAATTTATCTTTGTACATGAGAAAAGTAATGCTTACAGTTTCTCAAAGACAGAATCATTATTGCCTACAGTTTTTAAAAGAGAGAAGTTGGAATATAACTGCAAGAAGAATAAGCTCTATCACCCCCACCTGGCAAATAAAGTTGTGACTAAATTCTAGATTCTAGTTTTCAACGGTTTTGTAGAGCCCGCAGTCTCCTTCTAGGGTTTCATACTGTAGCAACACCAGACATATTTAGTTTAACTTTTATGTAACAAAGTGGTAAGTTGTTTTCATCTGCTATGGCCCCTTAGATTGGAACCAAGCCTGCAACCTCAAGTGGAATCTAAGTGCTAGGACAGAGGCGTGGGGACTGAATTAAGAAGTGAATTCTACACGACAGGATCCAAGATCTAACCAGATCAAGCTCTGGCATCACCACATGGCAGGATCCAATCAATTTTCTCTTGACATCATCTCATTGCAAGATACGATCAGATCATGCCTCAATTTCTGATGCTGCTTCTTACTTGCAAGTAATAAAATCCCCTTTCTAAATCCTCCTTGGTTGTGGTCATTGGGTTGGTCATTGGATATCCACAAGTGACCAAATTCTTAGAGAGCCTATAGTCTCACTCTGGAATTTGATTAAAATTTTTGTAGTAGAAATATACCCACAGATGATTCCCAAAGTTTGATTTTATTGATATTTTAAAACAAATATTGTATATTTACAAACATTTTATATTTAACAGTGAGTCAACTAATTTTTAACAGATTTTCTTTTCATATTATTTTATCAGTCTAGCCAGAAGTGTGTTTTTATTTTCAAAATAGTTTTTTTTCAAACTAGTATCTCAAATTTAACAATATTACCTTATGGAAATCCTTTTTATCTGTGAGTATTCAGCAATGAGTCAGAATTTATCAAAAACTGCTATTTTAGTTTGTAACCCATCATAAAACAAATAGTCTGCTCCAAGTAAAGTAATTAGTAGAGTAATTTAAGGAATCACTGATGAAGAGTGGATGAGGTATAGAGGGACACAAAGGAGAGTGCAGTTACTGTCATGGAGCTGTGACTACTTCCTGGAGAAAGAGGGTTCATGCTGGTTACTAGAATCTAGAATTCAGAAATACAGTATTGTGTTCCTCAGGAATACGGTGTTCTGGGAAGAAGCAGTAAATTGCACACAAGAAACACAGTGCATAAGTGGCTATTGAACAGGGGAGACTCGTGAATATAACTGAAACTTCACTTATTCCCTTCCTTTAGTGTTCTTCTAGGGCTCCTCACTGACCAAAGCAAACCGACAACCAGAGATCAAGGATGCTACTAGATGGAGCTCATTTAGGTCAGCCACTCAATTTACAGGAAAGGATGAACAAGAATGGGTAACAGATCCTGAATGTGAAAGGGAAAAAAATGTGACACTCTTTTTTTAATAAGAATGTATCAGGCCAATCACGATCAGTTTGCAGATGCAAGTTACTTGGTTTGAATTAGATATGATTAACATATAGCATACTTACTTTCAAAAACCAGAAAATAGGTAAAGAAAACGTACAGTAATATGAGCATCATATCAAGACTGGAAATGAAAACTAAGAACTGTAAATAGAGCATAGAACAACTGATGACAGAGTAAATCAATTTCCACATTTAATTAGCAAAAAAGTTTATAAGAAGAAGAAAGCAATGAAAATTATATTCTTTTAATCTTAAGATGCATTAGGAGTTTGAAAAGAAGGTAATACTAGAAGCAAAAAACAAAAATCTCTGTATAATGGTTTGTTTCACATTGCTTGTTCAACCCCAAAACTGGATTTCTACAAAATTCTCCCTATTTGGCTTAACTGACCTTTGTATCCAATTTTATGTGATGCTGGTTTTGTCCTGAGTCCCACTTTCATCAGTTATCCACTCCGCAGCTGGACACGGATTACATAGTCAAAAGGTGATTACCATCAGTTTTATGACTTTCAGCTAGAATCCTAATTATTTGTCCCTGTATATATGATTGTATAATGTGTTTGTGGTATTTTCCCCATAAGAGTAATTCTCTTTTGAGACTCCTTCTGTTGACTCAGAGCCAGTCTTGGCAGCTATACTAGTAATTTTCTTTAATTTTAACGAATGTTATAGAAGAAGATATGCCAAGTTGTGACTTGTTCTTTTCCAGGTCTAATCTGATATATCCAAAATATTTCACAACTTCTGTCAAAGTGGCAATGATGTGAATATAAAAATAATTTCAAGTTTAGATCCAAAGTGTTTGTATTTGACTTAACAGGTAGCAGGAAAATATGCAATATTTTGAAGTCGTAGTAGAGGCTGAGCTTTAGAGAAATGATTAAGATGATAATATATGATCTTATATATCAAAAGAGTCTGGGCAATTTCAGAGTGGAAATTGGCAAGGAAACTATTAATCAGAAAAGTTTTGAGTATGTGAAAGGAACTAGGAACACAAAAACCTCAATGGATTATAAAGATTAATTTTTTATACTAAATTTCCATCATAGTTCAGTGAGAAGTCTCTGCTCATTGTGTTCTTCAAGAAAAATAGGTACATCTCAAAACATGCCACCATGATTACAGAAGTGAGGAAAATAAGATAAGGTGAATAGAACTAACACGTCTGCCCTGAATGGTGACACATTACTTCAACTTATGTTTTCTTGGGGTAAATAAAATAACATGGCCAAGTCTAGTTCTTATGGAAAAAGACTAAAATTATATGTACAAGAAAAGCAAAATCAAGCACACAATGAGAAGACCACACACAACTTTAGACTCAAATAATAAGATGACTCTGAAGAGAGTTGGTTGCATTGACAATGTCAAGAATAAAATTGATTCAGTAGGAATTTTTAGGTAGAATCTATAGGACATGAGACAATGTTTGCCCTTTTGCTTAGATCTGTTTTTAGTAGGTACTTCATAGGTACTTTATGTGCAGCTGTAGTTTATTATTGTTTATATTCCACTATGAAAAATTAGCATAAATTATTTATTCATTCTGCTCTGGGTGACAGATTGAGACTGTCTCAAAAAAAAAAAAAAAAAGAATACTCTTAATACTGCTATGCATAATTGACCTAGTCTGAAAACTACCCAAACAACCACCAAGAGCAGAATAAGTAAATAAATTGTACTGTTTTTTTATATTGGAATATAAACAGTAATAAGAAACAAACTACAGGTGCACATAAAAACAAATTTCACAAAAATAATGTTGAATGAAAAAAGCCATACACAAAATAATACCTTTTAGGTGATTCCATCTGTATGAAGGTCGAACCAGACAAAACTAATCTATGATGTAAAAAAACAGGAAGAGTTGATTTTTCTCTGAAAGGATGAAATGACTTGGAAGGTTTCAAAAATGTTTCTGGGTATTGGTGGCATTATGTTTTTTGGTCTTGGTGCTGGTTACATGTAGTTTCTGTAAAGTTATTCATCTGTACATTTTCAATTGGTATACTTTATTATGTTATGCTTCAGTAAAATTTTATTGTTACGGGGATTTAATTTGAGTACTCATAAATTTAGTAATAAATAGTGTTTGATTATTTTGATAGAAAAGTTTATGCTTTAAAATACATCAGATTTTACTTTTATTTTCTCTTTGGCAAACTAACATATTTAAAATAATATGTTAGTTATGGATGCAAATGCTTACATCAGGCAAAACCTGTCCTTCATTTTCTCTTTTTACTATATTCTTGTACTGTAAATATTTGATTTTAAATAAGAAAATCACAAGATGGAAAGATTAACTTTTTAGGTATCCCCATGCTCAAGATGGAAAGATTAACTTTTTAGTTATCCGGACTGAGATGGAAACCAAATAGGGAATTGAATCTAAATATAAATGTTTTAGAATCAGTAGTCTGAAAGTGATAGTTAAATTCTCATCAAACCAAAGCCTATGTACTCACTCAACTTGAAATGTTATCAACCTGATCTGGAAATCTAGGTAAAAATAACAAACAATCATTTTAATGACCTACAAGTCTGTAATTGTATTTGACTAAAAAATGAAGGAGATTTTTAAATGTGATTTTAAACTAAGTTCAAATTAGAATACAACAACCGAAATTACATAAAATCACATCTTATCCGTCTGTCTGCTTGAGAATTAAATCAAAATACCTTGTAAAGTAGAGATAAAATTAACTTTTATGTTTTAATTTAAAATGAAGAGAGTTGGAGTCACCTGTTTTAATGTCAAAAAAAGAGCCTAATATACCAGCTGAAGTTATAATGCTCCAAGATTTTTTTTGTAACTATTATCAATGAGATCCCATCTTTTGCAATAAAATAAATGGAACTGGAGATCATTATGTTAAGTGAAATAAGCCAGGCACAGAAAGACAAACATTGCATGTTCTCACTTGTTTGTGGAATCTACAAATCAAAGCAACTGAACTCATGGATATAGAAAGTAGAAGTGTTGTTTCCAGAGGCTGAGTAGAGTAGTAGAACCCTGAGGGTGGGGAGGTGGGGATGGGTAATGGTCACAAAAAACATAAAGAGAATGAATAAGACCTACTATTTGATAGTACAACAGGGTAACTGTCATCAATAATAACTTAGAAGTACATTTTAAAATAACTTAAAGAATGAAAATGGATTGTTTATATTTCAAAAGATAAATGTTTGAAGGGATGGATACCTCATTCTCTATGATATATTTATTTCACATTGCATACTTGTATCAAAATATCCCATGTACCACCCCAGAGATGTATACATCTGCTATGTAACCATAAAAAATTTAAAAAAATTAAAATTATAAACTTTAGAAAAATTATAGTGTTTTGATCTAACTGATATTTTAAAACATCGCATTATGACAGTGACAACTAAAAAAGCCATCTTGGAATCACAGATTTCATTTCACTATATATATATTCTAATCAATTGATTCTACTGACGGCCAACTTGTTAACACTAAAAATCATCTTCATTTTAGGTTCTTTTTAGTTCATATTTTAGAAAACAATAACTGACCAGAAATTGGATTTGTTAAGCTATTAGAGTAACAAAGAAAAAATAATAATCTGACATGACATTCCTCATTTTTAAAGAAAATGATATCTGAAACTTAGAAGCTATTGTTTTAATAATTATTGTGGCTTTTCAAATTTATGATTGGCACATAATAATTTTACATATTTATGGAGTAAACCTGTTATTATAATTCATGTATGCATAGTGTAATGATCATTTCGTATACATCACCTTAAACACTTATCATTTATTTGTGATGAGAACATAATCCACTCTTCCAGGTATTTTGAAATATACAATACATTATTGTTAACTCTAGTCATTGCACTGTATAATAGAACACCGAAGCTTATTTCTCCTGTCTAACAATAGTTTGGTACACACTGGCCAAGCTCTCACCGTATCCTTCATTCTCATAACCTCCCAATCCTCTTGTAACCACTATTATTATATTTTCTACTTTTATGAGAACAACTCTTTAAATTTCACATATAAGTGAAATCATCAAATATTTGTCTTTTTGTTAGTGGTTTATTTCACTTTGAATAAACTGGGAGAACCTTATGGTTTAGCTTTTATTGGACATATATTCTGAATCTTTTGGATGTACTAAACCAATTCAAGCACTAATTTTCTTCATTTTCTCCTCCATATGCTAAATACCTCATGAAGAAAACTGTAAAAATGCATAAAGCATAAAACGTTTACAGTATTCTTTATGCACGTATGATTTCAAGCTCAGCTAGGCCAGTTTTACTAACTCTTCTCTTCCTAATTTACTTCCAAGAGAAGCATACTTAGTCCTACAGCACAGAAACTAGAGGATGAATGCACGTCAAGACAGATATGGAGAAGAAGATTTACAGTTTTGTGTGTATGTAAAATTCTAGATATACTACAGAGTTATGTGCCAAAATAGTTCCAAAGAGTCTGGAACATGATATGTAATGGAATTATTGATGAGTTATTGCACAAGTTATGGTAAAATCTTCAGTCTTTATAGGTAAGAAGCAGTCATTAGATAACTTTAAGAAGAATAATAATTTACTTCACATTTTAAAAACATACATTTCTGTCTCAAGAACTGGGTGAAGGGGAGCAAGACTACTGAAGACAGCAGGAAGGAAAAAAAATAGAGGGATGGGGGAGATATTTGGGAGCTAATGATACAATTTGGTGGTTTATTGGAAATGTAAAAATAAGGAATATGATTGAGTCCAGTCAAGTTGAGTCTAGAGATTTTAAACGTTTATTTTTATGTCAGTTGTTTAGAGGAGGAACAAATATTTGGCAAAAACATCAGTCTATTTCACATGCAATGTATTTGAAATGTCGGGGAGGTGATTTGAAAGGTATTTGAGTTGTATGTGTGCATTATGAGCCACATATTCAGTAAGCCACACATTCACAAAAGAGAGTAATTTTGCCTAAGAAGTATATGTAAATTGAGAGATAGAGAGGTCTTGGACATGAGCTGTTAATAATATCATTAATATTTTCAGAATAAATAGAGGTTGAATTATCAGGAAAATAGAATGAATACAATTCATTAGAAGGAAACAACGAGGAAAATGTAATCAAAACAACTGAGGTTGATGTAAATAATGATGATAGAGGACTATGTACCAAATAGAATATGGCTTTTATATTTACAATATGATGTAAAAAAGTCAATCGCGTGGAATCTTCCTTTCAACCATAAGACAGATCATGAAATAAAGCATGGAGAAGTGTGGCAAAGTACAACAAAAGGAAAGTGTAACAATGTATTCATAGACTGTTTGAACAAACAGAGCTCTTTTCTGCTTAATGTTTTATGTAATCCTATCTTTTCCAAAAGAAAACAAAAAACTCAAATCTATAATCTGATTATTTACTGTTTATAATGCTTAAATAACTGGTTCCCATAGTGAAACTGATAGTTTGTAACTGATTAACTATACTTTCTGCCTATGGAAATCCACAATTAAATACTATTTACCACTCAATTATTTAAAGCAATAGTTAAATTGTGACCAAAAATAGTTAAAAAAATTATTATCATATACCTAATATGATAGAGAACTCTTGTTGAGTTGATGAATTTTGAATGTTTATATTAAAAATAAAAATGCTTTTAAAATGTCATGTATACATCTTATTTGTAAAGATCAAATAAAACTATTATACAATGCTTTATAAGCTTTTGTGTAAATATGTACAAATATACACATATAGGCACTCATAAATACATATTTATGTGTTAGTTTTTTAACT
This sequence comes from Cacajao melanocephalus, assembly GCA_963573385.1. Lineage (NCBI taxonomy): Eukaryota > Metazoa > Chordata > Mammalia > Primates > Pitheciidae > Cacajao > Cacajao melanocephalus. The sequence continues at coordinate 16,912 of CAUYLG010076232.1, forward strand.
TCAGGAATTATACTGTATATCACATGTGTAAGTTTGTTAGATAAACTATTTTCTCAAATGCAATGACAAACACAAAAATAGAACATTTTAGTTTAAAATATCAATAAAATATGTATTATATATGCAAATAATTTAGTTTCCACTTTCTTACACTATGTATTTTATAAAACATGTGTAGAAATTTCATATGCTTTTATTGTTGAATAATACCAATATAAATATATGTTTTTTTATCTGCCTAAGATCAGGAAAATTTTTTTAACTCAATCTTCAAACCAAAATATGATAATATCTATTTAACATTTAATAATGTAAAGATTATTAAACTGTGATTAAATGTGAATTAAATTTACTTATAAATTATTTCAAAGGCTACAGCCAACCGTTTTTCGAAAGATGACATAAAAGCAAGCAGAATTGAACTGGTTTGAAAACTAGCTGAATTTCATTTACCTCTAATTAATTTCCATTGGTGTATCCTATACATCTGGAAAACCAGAGTATTTTATACTTTGACAATATATAAGTTCAATAATTTTCAATGTTGAAAGTGATAAATGACATTTCTGATCTATACTTATTTTTTCTAATAATTGTAAGTGCATTATTCATCACTTGTATACTGTTTTGGAGACATTGTAATTAAATAGCTAAAATTTCTTTTTTTTTTTTTTTTTTCTTTTCTTTTTTTTTTTGAGACAGAGTCTTTCTCTGTCACCAGGCTGGAGTGTGCTGACACGATCTCGGCTCACTGCAACCTCCATTTCCTGGGTTCAAGCGATTCCCCTGCCTCAGCCTTCTGAGTAGCTGGGACTATAGGTGGGTGCCACAATGCCCTGCTAATTTTTTATTTTTTAATTTTTTTTTTACTTAAGTAGAGATGGGGTTTCACCATGGCTAGGATGGTCTTGATCTCCTGACGTGATCCGCCTGCCTCTGCCTCCCAAAGTGCTGGGATTAAAGCATGAGCCACTACATCAGCAAAAATTTCTTAATGATAATTTATAAATCTTGCATATACTAGTGCATAACGTAGAAATATTCCTTATTAGCATAATATTTTAAGGCAAAATTTCCCATCTGTGATCTTATGAAAATTTATGTGCATAAGTTATGAAAGATCTTAATAAAATCTTTACAAAAAAGAGGGTTTCATAGATAAACTGGGAAACAATGCATACTGTATCCCTGCTTGATGATTTGCAGTATTCTATTATTCAAATCTGTAATAAATTTGCAGACAAAAATGCACTTACTAGAGCTAAGATGGTATTGCCTATATCGATTTTAATATAGAATTATTTTGTCACAATATGTTTATAGTTATTTTGTAGAATGTTAATTTGCAGTCCTATGTGACTGTATTTTTACAGATGTCCATTTAAAGCCAATTAAAACAACACATATTTTAAAAATACTGTATAATGGGTACTGTTATAGCCATTTTAGAAATATTAACTGGTTTAAGTCTAATAACAAGGGTATGAGGGAAGTAACAAGGCTATGAGGGAATTTTTATTTCTATTCCACCAGTCAGAAAACTGAGGCACAGACAGATAAAGCTAATTGCCCAGAATCACACAATGAAAAAGCTGAAAGATTGAGGATATGGACTCAGAATCTGTTGTTCCACATTGGGCTCGATTCATTGCACTGGGTATTATTTTTATATAATCTTTACTTAATCACTTTTTGGCCTTTTGGCTAAGATCAACTGTAATACCTGTTATGATCAGTCTAATTTTTATTTTGTTCAATTTATTTCAATTTATTTATCTTACTGATTGTAGCAAGTAGAATTTGTTGTATAAATTAGATTAACTCTATGTAGTCATTACAGGTGGAAACTACTTCCACTAAGAAAGTAGGTACAATTGGAGTATGGGCTAAATTTTTAAGAAACTGATGACAGCAGGAGCATTAGCAAATCCCCATGAAAGCTTAAACATGCAACAAGAGCAGCTGAAATACTGAACATGACTAACTGGAGTGGAGGTATTTATGATCCTGTGGAGAATACTCCTTGAAAACTTTTAGAGTGGGAATTTAGTAAATGGCTGGAGATTCTCTATTAAGAGTAAGAAAATTGGCCAATAAAATTAGGGTGATTACTGTAGCTATCAGCACATAACTGTATTCACACACAAGGTAATTCTTGGAGAGTCTACTACCTTTATCTTCTTTACCCTGATCAAATTGAAACACATGCAAAGCAGGCCAGGCATGTTGGCTCATGCCTATAATCCCAGCACTCTGGGAGGCCCAGGCCGGCAGATCACCTGAGGTCAGGAATTCGTAGACCAGACTGACCAATGCAGCGAAACTTCATCTCTACTAAAAATACAAAATTAGCCTGATGTGGTGGCATATGCCTGTAATCCCAGCTACTCGGGAGGCTTAGGCAGGAGAATCCCTTGAACCTGGGAGGTGGAGGTTGCAGTGAGCTGGGATCATGCCATTGCACTTCAGTCTGGGCAACAAGAACAAAACTCCACTGCAAAAAGAAAAAAAAAAAAAAGAAAGAAAAAAGAAAAATATGCAAAGCAATCACATTCATAGAAGTAGGAGGAATAAATTCTACTGTAAACTGGAAAGGTGTTAGATAAACTGCAATTTAAAAATTTATTGCATAAGTTTTTTAACATGAAAATAATATTATTCTTATTTGACATTTGAATCAATTCTGCCCAGGCCAGCTTGTAAATTAGGTTATGGTATAGCAACTGAACCAATTGAAACAAGAATTGAGAAATTTTCACTTTATATAATCTTGTTGTTATTAAATAAATAGGTCAATAGTCTCTGAAAATGTTGAAGTCAAGAAACCTGGATTTGAGGATGAGTTTTAATATTTGATCTGTCAATTACAAATGATTTTATTTTTTTGATATATACTTCTGTTGTTGCTTAGTTTCTTCCCCTAAGAAAATGAAACTACATAATTTCTAAAGTTTTTTTTATAAGTTTAAGGTTCTTTTTTGGTCAAATATTAAAAGACGCATTCATGCCTTTATAATCACATGTCCGCTCTTTACGTGATCAAACACCAAAGGAAGTTAGAGAAAGTTTCCGAGAAGTCTTTTGTTGAAACTCAATAGGTTCACATAAAAAAGGTGTTGATAGTTGTGTAAGGCACATTGATAATCTACCATTCATCCAAAATGTATTAATCAATTTCCAACTATGTACCAGGTATTATGCCACCCTAGACAGACAGCATTAAGCTTGTCTCAGCTTTCATTATAGTTACATAATACTTGTGAAACCTGGCACATCAAGAGATTTACAGCCAAGAGCTATGTATCCTATGATAGAGATAAACACAGGAAATGGGTAAACTAGATCAACTAACAGATTTTATGGGTCACTAAGTATTTTTTTCTACGTATAATGACCTAGAAACTCAGACATGAGGGGTACATGATTATTAACCAGACGAAGAAAGAACACTACAAGATAAGGAGAAAACAATGCCAAGACCTGGAGGTGAGATGAATGGGGTGCTTGAAAATTGTAATTAAAGTTTGGCTGGAATGTTGAATTTAAGAATCACGGCCAGGTGCAGTGACTCACACTTGTAATCACAGCACTTTGAGAGGCTGAGGCAGGAGGATCAATTGAGGTCAGGAATTTCCTTACAGAAATTTCTATAAGGTCTGGATCCTGACAACAATCCAGACCAACCTTTCAACAAATACTTCCTCAACAGTGCCACCTCTGAGTCTTCTTTTTTTCTTTCTTTGAGACTGAGTCTTACTCTGTTGCCCAGGCCGGAGTGCAGTGGCCTGATATCTTGGCTCACTGCAACCTCCACCTCCTGGGTTTAATGGGATTACAGGCGTCTGCCACCATACCGGGCTAATTGTTGTATTTTTAGTAGAGAGGGGGTTTCACCATGTTGGCCAGCTTAGGAAATTTCCTAAGGAATGGCATTAAAGTGGCATGGTCCATTTAAGGTATAACAGTTTATATCTTAAAAAGATAAATAATAATTAAAATAAACAGTGAAAGTACTTGTTTTTTATTTCTAGTGTCCTTTCCAAACCAAGTGAAATTTCAAAATGTAATTTCCGTCGACATAAAATATTGCTCTGATTCTCTTTCTTCCTTCAACCTTTTGTCTCACAGATATGGGATTTCTCATGGACATATAAAATGTTATTGACATAGAATAGCTGTGACATAACTGGTCCCTCTCAGTTAATGCTAAATTGCTTGAACTTAATCCGGTGTTTTGTTTAAAAAAAAAAAAAAACCTAATGCAAATGAAATTTAGTAGAGTTTATTTGAGCTAAGAACAATTTATAAATTAGGTAGCACTCAAAACTAGAAGAAGTTCCAAGAGCTCTACCTAGCAGTATGAGCAATCAACTTTCATTTCACAGAAAGAACACAGATGTGAAGTAGGGCAATCACCCGATTGGCTACTGGTAGATGTTTGCCTAAGTTGGACATGCTGTGAAGAGTGGGCTGTCTTTGAACGGCTGAAGCTCAACTCTGATGGCAAAGATGTAGCCATTTGTTATAACCCGAAGTTAGGCTGCATTTTGCTACTTAGGAACTCATAATATGGGAGGCCGTCTCATGCTAGTGGCCTCTTGCTTATTAAATTTTAAAGCTACCTCAGGCTTTGCTCTCTGTTGGCACACCAAGGAATCCAGTCTCAGAGGGCATCTCTGGAACAATAAGAGGATTCTCATAAAAATAGTATCACATGTCTTTTTTAGCCTAGAGAATTTATTGTTTATTCACTATCACAATGGTAACATTTTAAGATTTGTCAATTTAAATATATTCTCTGAAGTCCTTCTTCCATATTCATTTATGGAGTGAGAAAAGATACTTTGACCTCTACCACATTTGTTTGATATTGCATTTTTTTTAAACATTCACTTTTGGTAAAACTTTAGCAAAAGGAAATTTAATTTGTCAATATTTTTCCTACACTGTTCCTTCCAGTTTTGCAAATAAAATATTTAAAAGTTTAATTAAATATATTGTATGAAATATGAATATTTCAACCAGAGAAGAAATAGAATGATTGCTTTATTAATAATTTATTCAATTACAATCAGACACCAATCTTAGCATAATCACAAGATTGGGCTTAAATACATAAATTGGATTGAATTTTGGAATACACTGGATATAAGACTTAAGGTACACTGGATATAAAACAGCTGATGTCAATAATAATGACTAGTATTTCAAACCTGATTTAGACTGAATTTTGGGGTACACTGAATACAAGACATTGGGGTATACACTGGATGTAACACAGTTGATGTCACTAATAAGGAGTGATATTTCAAACCTGATTTAGTAATATAACTGCCATTTATAGTTGACCCTTGAACAACATGTGTTTGAACTCTGCAGGTCAACTTATACTCGCATTTTTCTTTTTTTTTGCCTCTGCCATCCTTAAGATAGAAAGACCAACACATATTCCTCCTCCTCCTTAGCCTACTCAGTGTGAAGATGACAAGGATAAAGACCTTTATAATGATCCACTTCCAGTTAATGAATATTTGTTCTTCTTTATGATATTCTTAATAACATTTTCTTTCCTCTAGGTTACCTTCTGGTAAAAACATAGTGTATAATACATACAACAGGTAAGATATGTATTAATTAACTTTATTTTATCAGTAAGTCTTCCAGTCAACAGTGGGCTATTAAAAGTTAAGTTGTTGGGGAGTCAAACATTATACATGAATTATCGACTTCATGTTGTTTGGCATTCTTAATCCTCATTTTGTTCAAAGGTCAACTAGGTTAGAGAGTTATAAATAAATCACAGTAGCTTTTAGCTATTACAAATAATATATTTGTGCATCGATGGGAATAAAAGTCTTCTTACACTAAAAAAAAATCAAATCAAAATATTTTGGGGAGCAATTAAAAGAGAGTTTGAAGACTCTTTTGAAAAGCTGACCTACTTATTTGGGTCAATATAGTCTTTAACGTTTCACATTGAATAAGGTAGTACTCTAGAAAACTGAATTAACTAACTTTTGGTGTCAAACATTAATATCAATATTAAAATGTTAAAATGCATTTTATATAAAGGTTCTTTAGAAACTTGCTCAAGCATAAAGAGCATGAAAGGAAAAGTTTTTCTTTGAGATGTCAATTATAGATTCTATTGGAAATACTACATAGCTTATTAAAATATTCAAAATCTCATTTAAGTTGAAATTATTATGTGTAATGCCATTAAAATCACAGGCTCTCCTGGTAATCCATATTCAATGGAAGAATGAATAGACTCAAAGTTTAAAGACTCTTTCAATTTATTGCCAATCTTTACCATAAAGACTACTAATTATTTTTGGTACACCCCAATTTATTATTCAATACAGAAAAGGAAATAATCTATATAGTACAATTGGTTCTAATATCATTGGATTGCACATCAAAGGAGTGTTAAGTATGAGAGGTAGCAACTGTTCCAACTGTTAAAGCAGATATGAATAAAATATATCAAAATTTGTTTGCCTTTCAGCAAAGTATCTCTGTCTCTTAATATACAAAATAGAAATGATGGTACTATTCAAATATTTGTGAATTTAACAAGAGAAAAGTATGGGTAAAGAAAGTATTTATGAAGTGTACAAGCAAAATCTATGATTTCTCAATAATTAGTAAAATGAGCATAATGATTATGGGACAATTTAGAAGATTGAGATAACAATCAAGTGAACAACAAAATATCTGTCATATTGTAAGCACTTAAAAAAAGTAGACATTTATCATAGTTAAAAAATAATCACATACCTCTTTGAACTTATAGTATTATTTTTAGAAAGACAAACATTGTGTTAAAATATATCACATGTCATTTAATGAAAGAACAATGTTTTGTTTGGAATTCCAAATTGTTTAGAATGTGTTATTTGGATTTATTGGATATTTCCTATATCAAATCTAAAAAATATTAAACAGTAAGAAGTTTACCATGGACTACAATTTGTAGATAATTATCATTCCTTGTCCAGTTTATTGGTCTCTCTTATAGAAACACTGACAAAGAAAACTTCTTTTTCAAAAGAATCAGCTGTCACTCCCAGGTTAATATTTAGCAACTATCCATTGACTCATTTGTCTTAAATGGCTTAAAAGCATTGGAGTTTGAATCTCACTTTGTTTTATTTGTAGGTATGAAGATATAGGCTTTGCTGAAGAAATAGTGAGAGGGTTGATGCACAGGGACTAAGATAAGGGTGCAGTAGAAATAAAGCAGCTTTCCCTTTTAGAATGAAGAACATATGAGTTTACCAGGAAACATGATAGAAGTTCTGGATCTCTGAAATGTTAAACAAGCTGCATTTAAATTTAACAAAATGACACTAATAAGAAAAAAAATGGAATTTGGCCAGTGTTGCTCATTCCATTAAAGTTCACAGGCATATATGATATTTTAATAAAATGCAAAGTCTGTTGTTTTTCAGAATTCTAAACTGATTTTCCACATGGCTTTCCATGCATTACCTCCAAAGTCAGGTTAGATTTTAATCAGCCTTTTTTTCTCCTTCTCTGTAGAGGAGCTTTTCTAAAGCTAGATGAGAATTAGACTAAAATTGGCAATTAGAATTTTAAAGAGTAACATCCAGCAATATAGGAACTGAATGAAGAATTTGACAAAGAAAAAGTTTTGAACCTAGTAAAACTTTTAAACTACAAGGTAAAAAATGAAGACTTCGAAGGCCAGAAAAAAGAAGTCTGTCTGAACTTTTCTGCTCAGGGTCAAAATGACTTTGGAGTGCAGCAAAAAAATGGAAATATAAAATAAAATGTTAAAATCACAAGGAAAAAATAAGCTTTTCCATATTTGCCCTATCTTTTATCTACCAGACTCAGCCCAAAAGAAAATTGTTGACAGATTTATTTAATATGATTTTTTGGTGTGTGTGAAAGATAAGAAAGAAAAGGAATAAATATGAATAAATGCATTGGAGAGAGATCAAAATGATAAAATTTTAGCAAGACCTTAATCAGTCATATTAAGCTCAATTTCTTCTGAAAAATTATCAGTGGTATTATGTTATCAGACAAAAGGGCCCATAAGAATGTAACACTTTTTAAATATATTTTTTAATATCTGAAAAAAATAATGTTAAATAATGCAAGCAATACAATCAAATATTATATAAGATGTTTGGTACTATTTTAAAATAAATATTTAATGTTTTTAAAAAGATACTAAAAAGCTTGGCTGTCCATTATATTATACTACTCTGTTAACGAAAAAGCATGGTACATACTATATAAAATTTGTAGCTGAAGATTAGATTTACTCTAAAAACGATTTTTGGAGAGTAGTAATTGACACAAGATTTTGAAATGATGTTACAAATTTTCAGTGTGTCTGATTGCAATTCATATACTTTAGTGAGTGGAAACAGCCATTATTAAATCTTTTACAGTTGCAGTCATTCATTTAAGTTATTGTGGTTTAAAAACTCACCAGTATGATGCCTGGTTTGTGGATATATAAGGAGAAGGCCCTATTCCTGAATAGCTCAAATGGTATAAAGAGAAGAATAGAAGATGAAAATGGTCTCTGAACTAGTACTCATGTACAAAGTAACAGCCCAGCACAGGAAAAAATGCTCAATTTAAATCCACCCTGTTCCTGGTTACCAAGGCTGTAAGTGATCAGGCTCCTGAGAGATATGACTTTCTGTTTACCCTTCGAGCTTTGCTTTGTTACACACACTCACAAAATTCTATCCCCTGTCATTCTACCAATTAGTAGAATTACTAGGACTGTTCCCCCTACTCAAAATGTTTGCACTTGCTATGCCTGTATACATAAAGAAATTATTTCTGGTTGTTTTTGTAACTAACTCCTTATTTCCCTCCGGGTCTCACTGTTGCTGTCAATCCTATTGTCAATAACGAAAACACTTTAGAAGTGTTTTCTCCACTTCTGTTTTTGTTGTTGTTTATCCGGTAATTTTTAATTCATTTATTTCTTCACATGACTGGTGGTTGTCTTTCTTGCTAGAACAGATGCTCCATGAAGGCAAATAATGCTTTTGCATTTTTCCTATGCTACTATAAATTCCTAGCATAGTACCTAGATGCCCCATTTCCTCATCTGTAAAATGGGGATAGAGTATAATATGACTTGCTGGGGTAAGTTTATAAATTAAATAAGAATATCCATCTGATATTTTTAAGAAAATAATAAAATTGTTATTAATTATTTTAGTGCAGTTTATGTAGTGGCAGTCAAAAAAATATTGGTTATGTATGTTTTTTACACCTAAATGTTTATGTTGATTATTTTCTACATGCTACAAGTGTTTGACAACAGAGGAAATAAACACTGTGTTTAAAATACACTAATACGGAGAGTATAAAAGTTTAACATTTTATATACAATAGTTACCAATAACGTAATTCATAATAAACATACACATATACAATAATAATTATACATTATGTTGGTGCTATTGATAACAAATTATGTACTCATTCAAGTATTAGATGTGTTTCTCTATGATTTAAACAAAGTTGATGTTAAATATGACCACATCAGCAATACAAATAGGTAAAACAAGCACATAATCCCTCTGATTCTGTGTGAGTCAGTGGCATGTGAATCTGATCCAAATTCATATGATAATCATATGTAAGAATAAAATGTCATTTTAACAGTAATTTAAAATTTTAAGTAAAAGTATTCTATTTTTAAGTGAATATAAAGTTAAAAAGTTATTTTGTCTCTTACTAAATTTTATATCAAATAACTTTATAGGACATTCAACTACATAGCTAGACATACATTGTCAAAATCATATAAAATATAGAGATAAATATCTAAATTTAAAATTTTGATTTGGGAAGAATTGCAATTTGAGGCATACACACACACTGTGTGGTCTTAGTTATGTCCAAAGAACAAAGGGAAGTTTGGGAGTTTTATTAGTAGAGACATATTATATATTGTTGTGGAAGTAAGATTCTTGGCACCAGAGGAGATTTTTGGAGCTGGCAAGCTCTGAGTAATGTTGGTAGGTAAAACTGGTCTTAGGTTACAGCAGGTGATTTTAGCAGCTGAACTTGTAGAATATTTAACTCTTGGAGCAGATGCAATGTTCCCTGAATGCTTTTCTCTTGGCACCTTGACCCTGATTCTCTGATTTAGTTGGATAGGACAAGAATGATTCAATTCATATAATCAATTTCTGTATGTATACACACACACACACACACACACACACACACATTCCACACACATTTATATGTAATATGAGGTAGTCTTTTCACAAAAATATAAAATAAATGGAATTTTTAGTAAAATTTTTTATCTGCTTTCTGTTTGTTTGTTCGTTTGCTTTTGGTTTGGGGCTTTTTGTTTTTTGAGATGGAGTTTTGCTCTTGTTGCCCAGGCTGGAGTGCAATGGCATGATCTCATCTCACTGCAACCCTTGCCTCCCAGGTTCAAGCAATTCTCCTGCCTCTGCCTCCTAAGTAGCTAAGATTACAAGCATGCACCACCACAACTGGCAAATTTTGTATTTTTAGTAGAGACGGGGTTTCTCCATGTTGGTCAGGATCGTCTGAAACACCTCAGGTGATCCGCCCACCTCAGCCTCCCAAAGCTAGGATTACAGTCATGCCTTTGGAAATAAGGCTTGACTCCTTACTGATTCATTGCTTTATAATTTCTAATTGCTTTATAATTTCTTTAAACAAAAATATGGTGACAAGGGGATTTTATGTCTACTACACGTAAAGAAACTTAAGTACTCACATTACACTCAAATAAAATAGGGGACTCACTGCCAATTGTTTCTAAAGCTATTATATTAAATTACAGCACTGACCAAGCAAAAAATATAAAATAGTCAATTTATCAAACAGATCTGTTAACTACCTTCTCCAAACCAAAAAGTAAAACAAAATCCGAAAGTACTTCTACATGCACTTATTTTTTTTTATTATGGCTCAGAGAAAGTGATTTTATTTCCTGTAGTTTCACACTATTCCCTTCACTTCCGATTTCTATTCCAGCTGCTTCTATTTCTTCAGAACTGGGAATTTATTCCTCCTTTTCAAATACCTTCAATCTCTGTCTACTAATTAGTTCACCATAATCTCAGAGCATTTTTATCTCTCCCATCTTAATAGTCTTTGTGTTAAACTCTGAGCCTCTACACACTAAGTGTCCTTTATTCACTGCTACACTACCATGCAAAAAGAAATGCAGACTACACATGTCACAATAAGAGCACCATCAATTTACTTTGCTGACCAAACTTGCTTCTGACTACATTTAAAAATATCTTTCCAAGATTGTAAATTAATTGTAAAAATATCGTTTTCTCTTGAAACTTTAGTTGATAACAGTTGAATACTACTTTCTCTATGATTATTTTTATTTCAGAGGTAGTACACAAAAGTGATTAAAATCACAGGTACTAGTTTTGAGAAATTGGATAAGTGATTTAAAATCTTCCTGTCTTGATTTCCTTTTGTGTTTAATGTGTTAGATTTGTTAATACATGCAAAATACAAAGACAATAAATACTCAACAAATATTAGGCATTTTTATACTGGATATGATCATTCATGCTTCTGGTCATTGTTTCTTACACAACTATCTGTATGCTAATTTTACTTAAATGTATGCAACAAATCAGTTTTATGCATATAGTAATCTCAAATTCAACGTCAATAACATTTTGCTTATAGAGTTTTCAATTTAATCATCATACTTGGTTTTCTAGCTCTATGAGGAAGTTCATTCTTGACTGATATAACGCTGCCAGGAGTTCAGAATGCATTTATTTTACTTTTTCTTTTATTTTTACATTGCTTTTCCTTTTACTTTACATACATTTAGTGATGTTTCATTTTTACTATATTTCCTAAAAAATTCATCATATATTCCATCTCATATCTATCATGATTTTACCACAAAGAATTCCATTTTTAAAATATCATCTTTCAACTTTTATCTGCATTATTTTAATAGTTTCCAAATGGAGACTTTTATTTAATAAAAGGGAAACCAAATCAGGTCACTAAAATTACAGCATAACAAATCCTTTATAGCACAGTGAACAAGATTATTCTTAAATTACTCATTTAGCTCCTTGCAATTTGGGCTGCAGCCACAATAATCAACATAAAGCACCTCAAACACATCATGCTTTTTTATTCTTTGGTGCTTTTTGTTACTCTAGCAGGAACGTCCTTCTCATGTTTCGAAAATCCTCCTGTTGAAAAGTTTTATGGCTTTTCCATCTACCGATGAAATTGAAAACATATTACCTGAGTATCCCATATCCCCTTTGAATAAATTAAGCACAGTCCTTCAATCTTTGTGTTGCATTATATATTTGTGCAAGTTTTATGAACTCAGTAAAAGGACTATGACTCATTAGTCTTCTCTGTTTTAATAACTAATCAGGTCTGGCTCATCTTCCCCCTCTGTATCAAATTCACATTGATAATGTGATAACAAATATTTATTAAATGTGAGGTAATATATAACTAGGTCTGTTAAATAATAATGGTATTAATATGCTGAATTCAATTCTTTAAATTAATTGAACTTCTATATATACAATATGCTGTTTTGATTCTTTGTGATACACAAAGTCCACAACAATGAGAGCCAAATTATTTTTCCTGCCTTCAAGGAAGTAGTATGGTACACACACTTGGAAGGCAAAATAAGTAATACCATGTAGATGTAAATAAACTATAAGATTAACTTCACCTCAGAGCATTTTGATGTTGTTAATGAGTAAAACATATTTGATCTGAGGTTTAAAGTGCACACAGAAATTTTAAAGAAGGATGAATTCTTCTGCATTGCAACTTTAAAGGCCAAAATAATAAAAGCAAATAGAAATAAAAAGTGACAAGGATTTTTGTCGTTACCTCTGTTTATGTGATGGATTACATTTATTGATTTGCATATGTTGAAGCAACCTTGCATCCCAGGGATGAAGCCGACTTGATTGTGGTGGATAAGCTTTTTGATGTGCTGCTAGTATTTTATGGGGGATTTTCTCATAGAGGTTCATCAGGGATATTGGTCTTAAATTTTCTTTTATTGTTGTGTCTTTTCCAGGTTTCAGTATCAGGATGATGCTGGACTCATAAAATGAGTTAAGGAGGAGTCCCTTTTTTTTCTATTGTTTAGAAGAAATGGTACCAGCTCCTCTTTGTACCTCTGGTAGAATTTGCCTGTGAATCTGTCTGGGCCTGGGCTTTTTTGGTTAGTAGGCTATTAATTACTGCCTCAATTTCAGAACTTTTCATTGATCTATTTGCAGAAAAGACCTTCCATAAAATTCAACACCCTTCATGCTAAAAACTCTCAATAAACTAGGTATTGATTGAATGTATCTCAAAATAATAAGAGCTATTTATGACAAATGCACAGCCAATATCATACTGAATTGACAAAAGCTGGAAGCATTCCCTTTGAAAACCAGCACAAGACAAGGATGCCGTCTCTCACCACTGCTATTCAACACAGTATTAGGGGTTCTGGCCAGGGCAATCAGGCAAGAGAAAAAAAGGAAGTGTATTGAAATAGGTAAAGAAGAAGTCAAATTGTCTCTGTTTGCAGATGACATGATTGTATATTTAGAAACCCCATCTTCTCAGTCCCAAATCTCCTTAAGCTGATAAACAAGCAAAGTCTCAGGATACAAAATCAATGTGCAAAAATCACAAGCATTTCTATACACCAATAATACACAGAGAGCCAAATCATGAGTGAACTCCCATTCACAATTGCTACAAAGAGAATAAAATACCTAGGAATATAACTTACAAAGGATATGAAGGACCTTTTTAAGGAGAACTACATACCACTCCTCAAGGAAATAAGAGAAGACACAAACATATGGAAAATCCATCCATGCTCATGAATAGAAAGAATCAGCATTGTGAAAATGGCCATACTGCCTCAAGTAGTTTATAGATGCAATGCTATTCTCATCAAGCTACCATTGACTTTCTTCACAGAATTCGAAAAAACTACTTTAAATTTCATATGGAACCAAAAAAGGGCCTGTATAGCCAAGACAATCATAAGCAAAAAGAACAAAGCTGGAGGCATCAAGCTAGCTGACTTCAAACTGTACTATAAGGCTGCAGTAACCAAAACAGCATGGTACTGGTACCAAAATAGATATATAGATCAAAGGAACAGAACAAAGGCCTCAGAAGTAACACTACACATCTGTAACCATCTAATCTTTGACAAACCTGACAAAAACAAGCAATGGGGAAAGGATTCCCTATTTAAAAAATGGTATTGGGGAAACTGGCTAGCCATATGTAGAAAAGTGAAACTGGACCCCTTCTTTACATCTTATACAAAAATTAACTCAAGAAGGATTAAAGATTTAAATGTAAGACCTAAAGCCATAAAAACTCTAGAAGAAAACCTAGGCAATAACATTCAGGACACAGGCATGGGCAAAGACTTCATGACTAAACCACCGAAAGCAATGGCAACAAAAGCCAAAATTGACAAATGGGATCTAATTAAACTAAAGAGTTTCTACACAGCAAAAGAAGCTATTATCAGAGAGAACAGACAACCTACAGAATGGGAGAAAATTTCTGCAATCTATCCATCTGACAAAGGGTTAATATCCAGAATCTACAAGGAACTTAAACAAATTTACAAGAAAAAAAATCAAACAACCCCATCAAAAAGTGGGTGAAGGATAGGAACAGACACTTCTCAAAGGAAGGCATTTATGCAGCCAACAAACATATGAAATAAAAGCTTGTCATCACTGGTCATTAGAGAAATGCAAATCAAAACCACAATGATATATTTCATGACAGTTAGAATGACGATCATTAAAAAGTCAGGAAACAACAGATGCTGGAGAGAATGTAGAGAAATAGGAATGCTTTTACACTGTTGGTGAGAATGTAAATTAGTTCAACCATTGTGGAAGACAGGGTGGTGATTCCTCAAGGATCTAGAACCAGAAATATCATTTGTCCCAGCAATCTCATTACTGGGTATTTACGGAAAGGATTATAAGTCATTCTGCTGTAAAGGCACACACACACAGAGGTGTATTGCAGCACTGTTCACAATAGCAAAGACTTGGACCAACCTATATGCCCCTCAGTGATAGACTGGATGAAGAAAATGTGGACACATATACACCATGGAATACTATGCACCCATAAAAAAGGATAAGTTCATGTCCTTTGTAGGGACATGGATGAAGCTGGAAACTATCACTTTCATCAAGCTAACATAGGAACAGAAAACGAAACACTGCATGTTCTCACTCATAAGTGGAAATTGAACAATGAGAATACATAGTCACTGGGAAAGGATCATCACACCGGGGCTCACCTGGGCCTGTTGCGGAGTGGGAGGCTAGGAGAGGGATAGCATTAGGAGAAATAGCTAATGTAGATAATGAGTTTATGGATGTGGCAAACTGCCATAGCATGTGTATACCTATGTAACAAACCTGCGTGTTCTGCACATGTATCCCAGAACTTAAACTATAATAAAAAAAAGAAAAGTGACAAGGAATTCAGTACACTGTGTCTAGAGAACTTGTGGAATAATAAAAGAAAGGTTGTTTATAGAAAACAGATTTTTACTGGAATCCACAAGGAGTCAAGAGCACTAGAAATGGCATATACATGTTGGCAGATAGGAGTCTATAAAACTATATATAAGGGAGATACACATGTATTTATATAAATATCTGTGTTTTTATAAAATACACATGTAAATTATAAAATACACCTGCAAATACATATTAATATCTAAACTATATAAATATTTATATAAATTATATGTCACATGAA
The DNA here is from genome assembly GCA_963573385.1 of Cacajao melanocephalus. Taxonomy (NCBI): domain Eukaryota; kingdom Metazoa; phylum Chordata; class Mammalia; order Primates; family Pitheciidae; genus Cacajao; species Cacajao melanocephalus. The sequence goes on from CAUYLG010076232.1 coordinate 32,746, forward strand.
AATAGCTTTGCGATATTTACTTGTGTGGTGTGTCAATCATTGCATATTTTTCCATCCAGATAACATGGCCTACATAAGTTGATTTTCATTTACTTCTGTTAATCAACTTACAAACTTTATTTCACCATTTACTCATGGTTGAGATTTTTTAAAAAAGTTTGATCCATCATATATCACTTAATAGTACAATACAATTTATATATATTCACCAAGTAACACATTTTATCATGAAATACATCTTTGTAGCAGCTTTATTGTGATATAATATTTTATATTATTGAAATACAACGCCATAATATTCACTCAAATTGCACCATTCAATGCTTTCATGAAATATTTATAGTTGTGCAGTTATCAGCAAAATCTAATTTTAGAACATTTTCATCAAGTCTAATCTACTCATTAGGAGTCTCTGTCTCTCTCCTCCCTAGATGTAAGCAACCACTAATCTACTTTGTTTTACTATACATATGTCTATTCTAGACATTTTGTACAAATGGAATCACACAATATGTCATCATTTGTGACTGGCTATTTGCATTTAGCATGATGTTTCATAGCTTATTCATATAATAGAAGGTATAGCACTTCATTCCTTTTCATTGCTGAGTAACCTTCCATTGCATTGCTAAACTACATTTTATTGATTTAGTCACCAATTTATGAAGATTTTGATATTTTAACTTTTATGTGGTTATGAGTAATGCTGACATAAACATTTGTGTACAATATATTTTCTGTATTTTTTGGTTTTCATTTCTTTTGGATATGTAAGTAGAAGTTGAATTACTGGATCATATTATAAATCTATGTTTAAGTTTTTGAAAACTGCCAAACTATTTTCCGAATTGGTTGTACTAGTTTACATTCCACTAACAATAGATGATTGTTCCAATGTATGCATATTATCACCACTACTTGTTATATTCTGTCTTCTGATTTTTACCCTCTTATTTTATATGTAGTAGCATTGGATTGTGGTTTTCATTTTTATTCCACTACTGACTAATGATAATGTGCATCTTCTCATGTGATTGCTCACTATTGGCATATTTTCTTTGGAGAAATGAGAAACGCTGGAACCAATTCATTTGTTTATTTTTAAAATTAGTCTAGGTTTTAACCATTGAGTCATTAGTGACCTTTATATATTCTACATGTAAGCCCCTAATAAGGCATATGATTTGAAAGTATTTATCTCAAATATTGTTGGTCATTTTACTTTTTTGGTATTATTTACAGCATAAAAGTTTTAATTTTGATGTAATCTACCTATTTTTTAATCTTGTTCTTATCATTTTGATGTGATGTAGTAGCAGCAGGACTTCTAAAAGTATCCACATTCAAATTAAGTGGTACAATCAGCAAGATATGCACAGTGCTCAGCATTAATGGTAACTGTGTCTTCATCAAACTAGTTCCTTGATAAATTGACTGGAATTCTGTCAAATCACATCTGAGGGAATTTTTCAAATAAGTCAAATGGTACTTTTGTCAACTCCACAATAACATATAAAGTTATTTTCTGCTGAATTTCATCTGAAGCTATTTCTGTTGCCTACATTATTAAGTAAACTGTCTGCTACAGCTAAGAAGATAATAAATAATTAGGCAAGTCAAATTTATCAGACATAATCATTTGAAAGTTTATTTGGAGGTAAAAAAGTTTCAATGTTGGTGAATTGTTTTACTAGCTCCAAATATTTTTGATAATAATTTTCAAATTTCCTTTCAGTTAAGGAAATACTTTCCTTCCTACTATGTATAACCTGAAAGAAGTTAAGGCTATTTACTTCCATTTCTGAACATAGGAAAGAACTATGATAAAAACTAGGCCAATTTAATAATGTTTTTTTGGAAAGTAAACTTTGAAAATGATTAGTGTTTATTCATTATAATGAATTTTTCCTAAAAGTTCTCATTCTTAGATCCAGACAGTATTTCAACTTTACTACAGACTTAATGAGCTATCTATTTATCATTTTCAACAAGATATTTTCCCTAAAAAGTACAATATTTGTAAAGTCACTTTCAAAAACTTTAAAAAAATAATTTGAAATAAAGCATAAAGTAGTTCTACAAAAATTAATAGAAAAATTAGTTTTATTCTAAACTATATAGTTATATCAGATTAACAAATTAAGACTCTGAGAAAGAATATAAGTAAGCCCATCACTCCAGTTCCATAAGTGCTGACATTTGTTCAAAAGTAAATCTCAGATTGACTTTTTAAGTTATCAACTGCTTCTACTCTAGTTTCCTCAAAGGCATTTTATACTTGAAAATTTTTGTCATATTAACATAATTAAATCTGCTAGAAACCTGAAGGAAGACATAAAGAAGAAAAGGTTAAAATACATCTGTCTCTCTCATTCACTTTTTTTTAACCATGCAAATAGCATCTAAATAGTCATCTCACATTTAAAAGAAAATCATAATCCATGACCTTTGAACCATTTTCGTAATGGCATATTGCTTGTAGCTATAACTACTAATTGAGAAAATGGAGCATAAAATTGCTAAAGAAGCATAGAGAACTAATATTTAAAATCACAGGAAAAGTTAATTAATTGAGAGAGCAATCAACAGAAATAGAGAGTGTTATTTAGAAAATGATTACATAAACTATGATAGAGGTGAAGATAGGAGAAGATAAAACACAGAATGTTATTAATTTCATTACTTTTTATAAAGTTAGGAAAATTAAATGCCATGGGTTTAATAATATTCAAATGAAAGAATGACAGCTAGAATACATTTGAAAGCATTATATTTTAGAAAGATTATTCAGGGCCAGTTGCAGTCTAATAGTGTGTCTAGGTTTCTTTGGTGTAGAAAGCGTGTTTAAGATGATTCCTCAAATCTTTTTCCCCAACTTTTACCCATCACTAACATTCTCTCCCGTAACACAAATTCCCAGTTTTGATTCTGCATCTAGTTTTAACCTACAACTCTTTTCTTATCTTAAATTTCTCATTCAGTTAGCATCACTGTTTTGCCAATTTTTAAGGTAATTATAAGGGACAGTAATGAAAAATATGCCTTTCCTAATAAAAGCACTGTTAAAACAATGGGATTTTTATATTCTTCAAATTCCCTATTTTAATTGCAGTACTTTATTAACTTTCCCTGAGAAATGAGTGATAAAATATCTGTAAGAGCATATATAAATATATGTGTGTATATATATATGTGTGTGTGTGTATTATACATGTGTATGTGTATATGTGTGTATGTGTGCATATATATGTACATATACATGTATAAGTTTTGTTTTGTTTTGCATGTGTGAGAGAGTGAGACTTTGTCTCAAAAGATAAAAAAACATTTAATTAGATGCATGTTTATGGTACAATTTTTCTTTTTTCCTTTTTAGTTTTTGTAGGTAATTACGTCTATTTGTTTACAAGGTCCATGTAATATTTTGATACAGGCATACAATGTGTACACATTTTAAAGTATTTTCATTGCATGGTCTGAATCTGTATTAGATATTTAGGGGATGGCTTTGTTATATGTATGTATTCAACAATATTTAGATGTTAAGGTAATTTTACTAGCAATTATATTTTTGTTTTATTTTTAAATTTAGTTTTGTATTGAGAGGCAGTTTAGGGTTCAAATGGCAAAAGTTTATTAAGATCAAAATCTAAGGTAATGCATATATTTCAAAATGGGAATAAATAAGTTTTCTCATATTTGTTACTAAATATATTTTTTGTATCTGAACATGTAAATATACTGTCAATTATATAACTAGATGTATATATTTTACTATATCATCCCCAGTTATTTGATGATAGGTGTCTTGGTTAGTTTCAACTCTAAACAACATTAAACACCACTACACTGCCTATCCTTGTAAATTTAAATGTGTGCAGGTGTTTCTCCCAGAATTGTATACTAGAAAAATTGACTGCTGTGTTATGGTGCACAAAAATATACTATTGACTGCATATTTTTAAAGTATCTGTCACAATCTCCCATGAAGTAGTTACCCCAAATTTTTATTAGTACTTGGTGTTGTTTGACTTCTGACTTTTTGAAATACCAAATAGTTCAAGACTGTACCTTTTAAAAACTGCCTTCCTTGCTATTTCATAAGGTTATGATTGCTTTTAAGATTACCATGTTTTACCACTTTATGAGTGGCAATGCACATTTACAGCCCATTTTTCATTGCAATTAATTATTCTATGTAATGTTCAGGAATGTATTTTACAGTGTAGATGTCAATTATATATATTGAGTATGGTGCTCTTTGTTGAATAAAATTTTACCTTTTCTTGGAATGAAATTTGTTAATTATGTCCATAAATAATTTTTAAAGTACTTGCTGTTTTGCTGGAAAAAATTCACCATTCCCATGACAATTCTGATTCATTGTATTAGGTTTATATTGATCAATTTTACATTAACCTTTGAAGCTAACTTCTAACAACTACGTTCACCAGGTCTAAACAAGAATAATAATTGACTTCAGATCCAAGTCTACAATTCATGCCAACAATCTCAAATTTAATCTGGTAAAAATCTTTATAGGAAATCTTATTACAAGATAATTTTTTTTTAATTGTGTACATGTATACCTTACAAACAAAAATCATATGTATTATGTGATGGTTTACATCTTTGAGAAATGACTTCTGAGGCAGAGATTTTCATAAACATTAGGGAGTACACTCAGAAACAGCCTCTGTCTGTGAGTAAGCAAAACAGGATGGCATAGAGGCAGATATTTAACTTTAATCCTGTTGCCTTATATGATCTATATAATACACAGCACAGGCTATAATCAAATCAAAAAAATAAATACAAATAAAATTTAAATACTATAAAATAGAAAGCCAATAGTTAATAATAAGATGCTATAAATAAATCTGTTTATTTACTCATTTCTGATAATTAAAAATATTTACATTCTCAGTAATGAAAAAGAAGTAAAAAAAAAATTAACCAACTTAAGGAAAGGAAATACGTGTATAGTTTTCAATTGATCATTCAACGTATATACTTTGTGTACGAAATGTGAGTCAAATATTATACGTGAGACTGAGAATAAGTCATAATTATATCTGGAGCCATCGTAGAAGCAGATATAAAGCAAATATTAATACAAAAATAACTATTTTTAATGTTACCCCCTATTCTGAAGGAAAGGTACAGGGTATTATAAAAGTATGTGTTAGGTTTTCAAAGCTCCTTGGTGTGGGGATTAAGGAGTATTTCCCTCAAGAAAGGACCTGAAGTAGGAGTTCTAGTTGACATCAGATATCTAAGGCTAATTAAAATCTCAAGGCTAAAAGGAATATGGGGAAGGTAGTTCAAAGAAAATAGCTAAACTTATTTAGGTTATTGGATGTATATTATTACACTGAATGACTTTATTATAGAGTAACAAAACCATATTATATAGTTTTGTTTTATTAGCCTAAATATGTAGATACAGGCTGAACCAATAAGTTTACATTTAAATGAATTATAATCAAAGAATATATCAATTGCGAATACGTACTCAAAAAGATGTTGAAGGTCTAAAAGATTTGTTATTCAGAAAAAAACAGTTTAAAAAGCCAAACATTTTTGCTAATGCCAGAAAACAGAATTTCTAACATTATCACTCTTAAGTTTATAAAAATTATAATCAATGAAATAATGAAGATAATGATTTAATGACAACAATAACTTTCCTAACAGAAGCAATACAATTTCTTTCATAATCAGATTTTATATTTAACCACTTAAAACAAAAGAAGAAACAACTGAACATGATTAATCTGATAAAGTAGTCAAGAATGATAAGTAACTATGTAAAAATCCATTACTTTTTAAATAGCATATATTGTTAGAAGAATGCCATACATATAAGCTATGAGGATTTGGATACAAATGAGAATTAATTTAAAATACATTTTTAGGGGTTTTTTAGAACATTGAAAATTTCTAAATAATCCCTTAAAGCAGTAGGAAAAAAGATACTCTTCCTGATTAGAAAGTCTAGAAATAGTTATTTATACATTTTTCTCGAAATAAATATGAGTGCTCTAGCCATATAGTTTTTGTTTTTGTTTTTGTTTGATTTTCTGGCAATGCAGAGTAATTTAACCTACACATTAGGACTGTTAACTAGTACTCCTATCACAGATAACTTGAATACTAGACAAATTAGACAAAATGATAATTTCAAATAGTGAAAACAGGTGATAAGAACTGAGAAAACAGACACAAATGTGGTGAAGGGTATAACTGCACCACCTTTATAATTCATTAATTTCCTGAACACAAGCTTAGAAAGAGGGATCCAAGAAGGTAATTGTACTCTCACTTAATTGGAAAGACAGATATGTACCTTTAAAGATGCTTTGTTTCCTTGTATTTAGGGGGCGGAAATGCTACACAGGAAGAGCTGAAACATATGAATAGCTGTAGAAAAATGATCTCCTTACACTTTTGTTAAATAGCAAGTTGTGCATGCTGAAACTGGGTGTGACAGTTAATGCTGAGCGCTAACTTGATTGGATTAAAGGATGCAAAGTATTGTTCCTGGGTGTGTCTGTGAGGGTGTTGCCTGAGGAGGTTAACATTTGAGTTAGTGGACTGGGAGAGGCAGATCCACCCATCATCTGGGTGGGCACAATCTAATCAGCTGCCAATTGGCTAGAAGAAAGCAGACTTGCTAAGTCTTCCAGCTTTCAAATCTTTTTCCCATGCTGAGTGTTTCTTGCCTTAGCACATCAGACTACAAGTTCTTCAGATTTGGACTCATGGACTCACACCAGTGATTTGCCAGGTACTCTCAGGCCTTCAGCCACAGACTGAAGGCTGCATTGTCAGCTTCCTTACTTTTAAGGCTTTGGGACTTGAACTGGCTTCCTTGCTCCTCAGCTTGCAGAGGCCTATTGTAGGACTTTACTTTGTGGTCCTGTGAGTCATACTCCTTAAAAAACTCCCCTTTATCTATACATATATGTTATTAGTTCTGTCCCTCTGGAGAACTCTGACTAATACACTGGGTCTCCATTAAAAAGGCAAGAAAAAAAACTTCTATTAAAAGAAAATATACTGTAGAGCTATATGGTAAGCAATGAGCAGCACAGGACATATTCAAATCCCAAACAACTAGAGTGGACAAGTCATTAAAAACACAGGGTATTCTGGAGTGGAAGGCCAGAAAGGCCTCACATTGCAAGTTGGAGTCCACTATCTCTAGGGAATGCTACCAACAAAGCTTGAATGAAGCTTAAAAATAAACTACAACAGTGTAAACAAATGTACACATATATTAACTACATGCTCATAAAATGTCCAAATTTTTTGAAAGAAGTAGTGCAAAAGCTGGAAAAATTGATGTTTGCAACATACTATATATATCCAAGAGAGGTTTCTAGATGAGTGAAGAAGGAGGAAATTGGAATCTATAACCAATAGGAAAGTTAGTCAATAAAAATAGACCCAGAAATAATATAAATGATGGAATTAGCAAGTAACAACTTTAATACATCAATTTGATAGAGGGGATGACAAACGAATAATCAAGCAGACTGATTGATGAAGGTTCTGGGATTTAAAATAAAATATAAGCATTGCAAAAAGAGAAATAAAAATTACACAGAAGAACCCAGTAAAAATTCCAAGACAGAAGAATAAAATATCTGGATGGATTTAAGAAAATATTTGGCAGTGCATAGATAAGTGAACTTGAAGAAAAATCATAGAAACCATCCAATTAAAGGAGAGAAACAATTTTAAAAATAAGTTGAACAAAGCATCAGAGAACAAATGATATAATATTAAGCATAGTAATCTATATGTAGTTGCACTCCCAGAAAGAAATGGAAAATTTGAATTTAGAAAAATATTTAAATATATATTACCACTCTTTTGAGAATTTAATGGAAATTATAAACCAAGCAATCGATATAGCAAAAAAAAAAATTCTGCAAATTCATTCACATACACACACACCTCCCTCAAAGTGCCAAATTTCTGTAAACAAGTGATGCAGAAAAAACTTATGAAAGCTGCCAGAAGAAAAACAAAAGTCAAATGCATTCAATGGAACCAAAATAAACACATTTACAGATGTCTCCTTTGAAATAATATATCATCTAACAAAATAAAATGGTATTTTGAAAATCTAGAAGTAAAAACTTCAAATTTAAAATCTTATACCCAATAAATATTCCAAAGTATTATCACACATGAGGAGCTTAAATAAATTGTTAACAACAGACCTAAATAATAAAAAATTTTAAAAGAAACATTTGCTGGGCGTGGTGGATCATGCCTGTAATCCCAGCACTTTGGGAGGCCAAGGCGGGTGGATCATGAGGACAGAAGATTGAGACTCTCCTGGCTAACATAGTGAAACCCTCTTTCTATTAAAAATATAAAAAATAGCTTGGTGTGGTGGTATGCACCTGTAATCATAGCTACTGGTGAGGCTGAGGCAGGAGAATCACTTGAACCCAGGGGGTAGAGGTTGCAGTGAGCTGAGATTGTGTCTTTGCACTCCAGCCTGGGTGACAGAGTGAGACTGTCTCAAAAAAAAAAAAAAAAGAAAAAAGAAAAAAAAAGAAAAATAAGAAATATTCAGATTCAGAGTAAATGAAAACTAGTCTCAATACAAAGTCAGATTTGTAAAATAAAATGAAGAATACCAGAAACACTCAATGTTTATTAAAGATAAAAGACAGTTCTTTTCCCACAAATTTTGTCTGCTTTAAATATAACACAGTTTGAAGATAAAATAATATCATGGACTTGTAAGCTTAGAAGATATGTAGAGTTGTATTGTATGAAAATGGAATGTAATATGTTTTTTACATTTTATTTGAGGTGGTATATTTTAAAAATAATTTCCAGTAATAAAATAATTAAAAACATTATTAAGGAATCATGAGAAAATTTTTATAATATTAGATATAAAAAATTAATGTAAGGCGATTACAAGGCTTTTTCTGAAACAAATATAAATATATGTATCAATGGAGAAGAATGTGACATAAAATATGAAGTAATATATTAAAAGATGGAATTTAAATTAGTGAAACAACCACTAATTCATTGTAGAATAAAATATACATTGTTTGAGAGGATTTTTACAGAAATATGGTATTGTAGGCAAACATCCAAGGAGCAGAAACCTAAAAGCTGGCATTGGTTTACCTGAATGTTTAAGATACCAACAGTGGTCTCTAACAGATCATTCCTCCTGCTTGAGTAAAACTGCTTTCATTCCTTATATAAAAAGCATACAATGTCTCATTTTCTATCTTCTGTTAAAAAAAAAAATTCTTTCCTTCTCCATCCAGCATCATTTACCAATCGAAATCCTTTTATTACTTTACTCTATTTTGACATGTTATAAAATATTGCTCTATAATTATTAATATTTGAACAACTTTAAAAGGCTTTTTTGTTAAATACAACAAAATTCATCTCTCTATCTATCTAATATCAATATATGTTCTTAAAATTTTGTTTGCTTTCCCAGAAAATCTAATGCCACTAAACTTTTAACTACTGGGAAAAGCTTTAGAAGAAAATAATCTTAATTATGTTAATGTAAATTTAAATTAATTATAACATCTTAAATGTAATAAATATAAAATTTAATACAAAATAAATTGAAGACAAAATTCAAAACAGATACTAAATATTGTAGTAATATACATAAAATATTTTGCATGTAAAGAGAAATAAAATTTAAATAATCCAAATAAAAATATCTTTAAAAAACATATATTAAAGGCAAATGTTCCAAAGCTGCGCATATGTTACTTTAGTCATGTATCCTGAGTATATGAAAATGCAAGTATTATTTTACTTTATTAAAAGTATTTTATATTTTTCATACTGTTCTTTAACTCACCTTATTGAACATTAAAATGATATAATAAAAGTAAAATCATATTGAAAACTATTGACATGTTTGTAACATGTCTTATTAAAAATGTATTCAATAGAAAATGCCAAAAGATAAACTTGGTTACATTTACATAAAAAATATATTCAACTTCTCTAGAAATTAAATAAATGCAATATTAAACAAAAATTGGATACACTTTAATGGGTCAATACAGATTATTTAGTTATGATGCTGATTTGTAAGGAGAATTTAGTCATAAGATTTATAATTCACACATAGATTTTATGCATTTTAATTGACCCTCTGGAATAGGTATCAATAGCCTTATATATGTTTATATCTCGTACATGGGAGTAGGAATAAGGGACTGAATTATTACGATATTAAATATCAGTTTGTTTAATGTCACTAAAAATAATGATGCTATGTATATTTAAAATGGTAAAACAAAATTATATAAAATTTAAACTTTTTGTTTCAGCTGCAAAATGCAATTATTTTTTCTTTTTTTTTTTTTCAATTTGCTCTCTACCCAGACTTGGTCAATTTTCATCAAAGAACTATGGTTCTCCAGCTGACTGTGTTGCACCTTTACCCAATAACCTCATCCCACATGTCTCAGGAAATAGTAGAGTTAAAATTTAGTGAGTGTTGATTACCTAGACAGTTCACAGAACAATTTTCATCAGCTGAATAGATTTAGGAAGGTTTTTGGGGCACAGACTTTGTTGTCCATAATGCTTTTCTGCTGGCATATAAAGTAAAATTTTTCCTTGTTCATTGGCAAAGACAAAGTAACAAAATTCTGCCAGTATTTTAAATTCTGTTATATAATAATGGCACAGTCATATTTAAACTAGACATCATGTAGTAGTAAAAACAACCAGTAATAGTTTTTGAATTCTTAATTTGTTTCAAGCTTGGTATTTAGTACTGTTCAAATTATTAATGTATCACATTTATTCCTTATAAACCTAAAGACATAAATAAAAATTATTATAAAATGTACAACGGTAGTTTACAGATTATCTGAGCTCTTTCTAAGTTTCCCTGTAAATGCTAAAAATTAATGAAAGGACTCTCTGACAATACAGTACCATTTAAAAACTTAGGTTTATAACATTTGTACAGTTAATGAGATGTTTATTATTAACGTGTTTACCTGTCACTATCTGGTATGTTTTGGGTGTCGATTCAGAGTAAATCTAATTAGAAAAATGTTAACTTAAACTAGCAAACATTCCAAAATTATTCCCTATTATCTATTGACTCCTTTTACGTAGTGTGCTATTTTACTGCATCACTTTACATAAGAGAATTGAAATGATCACTGATACAGGTAAGTGGCTAATAATGCTGGCTCTTGAGTCAGAAATTGTTAGTAGACTCCTGGATTCATCAACAACTAAATATGAGGCACTAAACAAGCGACTTTACCTCCCTTGCCTTAGTTTTCTCAATAATAAGATGGGATATTACTTTCTTAATCATAGAATGGTTTCAAATATTACACCACGATGTATGAAAACGGCAAGAGTACTTACAGGACACTTCCTAAGCATATAAAAATATACCAAGAAATAATGAAACATTACATCTGAGGAAAAAACTATTTATTTTTCATTTGTGGAGACTTAAGAACATGACTACATATGTATTACTTTAAGTAAACAAAAGCTATTTTCTCTAGTTTTAATACTCTTTAACTTCCTTCTGTGTTCCTAAAATGCTACCATATTTTAGTTCTCCAGATAACCTCTCCTCTAAACAGAAGTCCTGGATAATCAAATTGAGCCAGAATAAGCATTTAGATTTTGTATGTAAAACATATCAGAAAAAAATACGAAACTGAAATTAATATAGCATACTTCATATTATCTTATATAAACCTAGAAATTCTAGGTTTATATAAGATAAATTTAGAGTCTCCATAAAACATTCTTTAATTTACCTGAAATTATTACAGAAGTATTTTATCCAAAAAATGTTCTGGGGATAAAAATATAAAGACTGACTCTAAGCCTCTGTCTTAATGTATTATTCTGCTGTTGAATTAAAAATCAAGAAGATCATATGTAGTACTTCAACACAGTGGTAAAAATGAAACAACAGAAGATTTTCAATGCTCACTTTCCACTTTAATCCTTCTAAAAATTCCACATGGTAGGCTTCTATTTAGTATAGTTTTATAATCCTACTTACCTTCACAAATTGTTTTACATATATTGGTTGTTGGAATGTTCACACTTTAGAAGTTAGTTTAGTAATAACATGGTTCTAATATTAATTTATATGGAAAGTGCAAATTGCTAATTTGTTGGTGTTAATTTATTACCAGGGGAAGACAGCTTTTCCATGGATGGGGGTGGGTGGGGGAAATGAATCTGTTCTGCTTAAGATCACCGGGCATTAGATTCTTGTAGGGAGCATGCAACCTAGATCCCTCACATGCACAGTTCACAATAGATTTCAGGCTCCTATGAAAATCTAATGTAGCTGCTAATATGACAGGACAGGAAGCTCAGGTGGTAATATTCAATTGACAGCAGCTCACCTCCTGCTGTGTGGCCCAGTTCTTAACAGGCCAGTGGCCCTGGGGTTGGGGACCCCTTTGACTTCTGCTTAAGAGGGCAGAGAATAAGCAGAATAACTACTGATCAAGTTTACAGTTAGAACAGTCATGCCATATCATATGATTTTAATTAACCATTTGCATAATTATCTGCTTTATCATATTTCAGTTTTTCTTTTTCAGGTTTTATTTCCTCTTACTCTCTTGTTCTGTCTGAAACAGAGTAATTACATCACAAAAGTTTCCAAATAATGAATGAATCATAGAAACTATAACAGGAAATATTGAGACAAGAAGTTACAAGGTTTCTCTTTGTTGTGGGGAAAGATGCAGTTCGTTTATGCCTTAGTACATTTGTGTCTGAACCCAGACTCAGAGTTCTTACAAGACTGTTCTACTTTATAGCCTGCAAGAACTTTTTTGTTTTCAGAATTTTTAAGCCTTAGGGCAGACTTACTCTTTTTGGTTGTGGTTTGAGATCAATAGCCCGTTGCAATATTTACATATTCTTCATCTTACTTTTGCCTTCCATGAAGTTTTGTGGAAGGGTAGAAACCTGAGAGAGTGCTTGCTGGGATTTGAAGTGCTTACTTCTATTATTTGGCATTTATTTTGACGTTTGGGCATTCTGTCTTCAATTTTTGCCAAAGGCATGGTTTCCATCCAGGTATTTTTTTTCCTGTTGCTTTTATTGTTTTGTGCGATAAGATTGAAAAATTTGAACCTTGTAGTCTGGTGTTGCCTTTAGTTAACCAGTGTCCCCGCATGTTTCCCTGAAATGAAAACCTTCAAATTATTTTTAAAACGTAAGGACTTAACAGATGGAAATCCTGGATTTTCTTGGATATTACAACAAAACCAGATTTTCAAAAGTGGTCTGAGAAGCTGAGAATGTTCATGAGCTTACTTCTATGTCATGTTATGCAGTGAATGAATATGGAATTTTTATTAGAGTCTTAGAAGGGTATTTCTTAAAACTGCATAAATGTAAGATGTAGGACTTAAAATAAATTTGAAAGTCCCTCTCACAAATTTTATTATGTTAATGAAGTCAAACAAGTTGATAGCTGTTTCTCATTTTTCAGAATGTCAATTATCATAAGCAACATAAGTACATGTCAATTAATGAAATCATGCTGTCTTTCTTTTTTGGAATAGAAGCACTGTTCCTATTACTGACTATGCCTGGTAATTTTATTATTTAAATTTCAAGCAAAACATTATAGTGTTTTTTATGAAATAATCATTATGTTAACATAAAATATTTTATATCTTTTGTGTTGACTTATTTTTTGACAAATAATAATTGTGTATATTTATGGAGTACAATGCGATTAAGTTGGTGAGGTGACGGATATGTTAATTAGCTTGATTAAACCTTCCTACAATGTATACATAAAACAAAATGTCACACTGCAGCTCAACATAAAATAGTTTTAATGTGCTTTGCCAATTAACAATGTTCTTTTAATGTTATATCTCACTGATGGAGGTGGCAACCTGTATGGAGGAGACACTGTGGGGGCGCCAGCAGCAGAGGGAGGGGCACAGCAGGGATTGCACGCTCTGTGTACCCAATGGGGGCCAGAAACCAGGTGAAGCCCTGCCCCCTACTGAGTTGGCAGGATGGGAGCCCCGCACTCCTAGGTACAGCTGCAGCCACCCAGCAGTGGCTCTGGACCAACCAGGGCATCCCTGCACTCTTGGGGCCCCGAAAAGCCCCCAGCCCCCACAGGCTTAGAAGTGCCGGTTCCTGCTCCCTGGACGCTCCCCACTCCTGGTGCCCACTCCAGTATGGAGCAAAGTTGTGGCCAAACCCAGGTTCTCTCATGACCTGGACAGATGTGCACACACTCGCGGTGGTGCTGACATGCCATCCGCTACCATCCCAAACCCCTGCAGAATCTGGGCATAAGCGAGCACAGGAGGGAGGCCAGGGGCCTGAGGGCAGCTCAGTACTAGCTTGAAGACGCCCCTTAGCATGGAAAGCCTGGATGCTATGGACGACTTGTGGCTGGAGGCAGACAGGTTCCTAGGCAGGAAGGGGCAGGTCCCTGGTGAAAGTCCCTAGTGAAACCTCACCTTCAGGCCAGGGATAGCCTGAAGCCTGAGGGCCAGGCTGCCAGTTGCAGGTGAAGTCTGTGGCTTGCAGTGAGAATTTCATTGATAACCGTTCCAATAATCTGATGGTGGTTTCTCCAGGCCTGCTGGCAACCACCCAAAGACCAAACAGCATGCACTTTCTCCATTCTGAGCACATGGAAACCCCAAACTCAGCCAGACTCAAACACTCTTAGGGATGACCTGCTTGCGGGAAGGAGTTATCCACTAGGTGTCTCCTCTGTTCTGAGATGACACACTTCTATGTAATTCATGGTTCAAAGAAAATGTTTTAATGAAAACTAGAAAAATATTTTAAAGTAAATAAAAAGAAAATACACATATCAAAATACAATGGATTCAGCTAATACAGTACTTACAGGAAAACTTATAGCATTAAATGCTCTTATTAGAAAAACGTGGAGGTTTCAAATCAGCAATGGAAATTTCCACTTTTGAAAATTAGAAAAAGAATGGAAAAATCAAGTTAAAACAATCAAAAAGAAGGAAACAATGAATATATGAACAGAAAACAATGAAATAAAAATTAAGAACATATAGAATAACTGTCTATTATCATAGATAATCTAATTCTCCATATAGAAATGCAGGGAAACTATAAAAACAAATAAAAACACTTAAAAATAGAAAATGATTTTTGTAAGGTCCTAGGATACAAGGTCAATCACATTTTTATGTAGTGGAAAAGAGTAAGTGGAGAGTAAAAACAGAAGTTTGTAACTCAGAAATTCTTGGGTATAAGTCTGACAAAATATGTGCAGTTGTGTGAGTTGTGTGTAAAAGTCCAAAACTCCAATGAAAGAAGAAAATGTCTTAAATAAATGGAGAGACATAAAATGACCAGAATTGGGAGACTGAACATAGTAAAGATGTGAATTCTATCCAAATTGACCTATGAATTTACTAGTTTAAATAAAACTTTAACATATTTGTAGAATTTATATTAGACATTGTAAGTTTCTAAACTTTATACATTTCTAAAGCACATAAGAAGAGGAAAAAAACAAAAACTAGACCAAGTAAAACAATTTTGATTAAAAAGGCATAAGGTGGGAAGATTTACTTTAATGTTAAGATTTAACTTAAAGTTACAGAAATTAAAACCAATGCAGTATTAGCAAAGGGGTTGGAAAAATAAATCAATAGAGTAGCATATGAAAAGCAAAGCTAGATTAACACACTCATGGCCAAATGATGATCAATAAAATTATAAAATTTAATGAAAAAAGAAGTCTTTTCAAGTGGTTTTCTGGAACAATTATACACCCATGTACCCAAAATAAACAAAACTAAGAAAAAAAAGAAAAACCTAAAATTCATACCTTATACAAAAGAAGCAAATCCTGATTAGAACATATATATAAATGCAAAGCATAATATATGAAACATGAAGGAGAAAAATCTTAGAGACCTGGGTTAGGCAAATAATTCTTAGAAGTGTGATTTGTAAAATTCAAAATATATATATCATGATTAGGAAGAATTAGTATTGTGAAAATAGCCATACTGCCCAAAGTAATTTGCAGTTTCAATGCATCCTCATCAAGCTACCATTGACTTTATTCACAGAATTGGAAAAAAAAACCATAAATTTTATATGGAACCAAAAAAGCCCACATAGCCAAGACAATCCTAAGAAAAAAGAAAAAAAAAAAGCTGGAGTTAACATGCTAACTGACCTCAATCTATACTACAAGGCTACAATAATCAAAACAGCATGGTACTGGTACCAAAACAGAGATATAAAACAGTGGAACAGAGGCCTCAGAAATAACGCCACACATCTACAGCCATCTGATCTTTGACAAACCTGACGAAAACAAGCAACGGGGCAAGGATTCCCTATTTAATAAATGGTGCTGGGAAAACTGGCCAGCCATATGCAGAAAGCTGAAATTGGATCCTGTCCTTACACCTTATGCAAAAATTAACTACAGATTAATTAAAGATTTAAACATCAGTCCTAACACTATAAAAATCCTAGAAGAAAACCTAGGCAATACCATTCAGGACATAGGCATAGGCAAGGACTTCATGACAAAAACACCAAAAGCAATTGCAACAAAAGCCAAATAGACAAGTGGGATGTAATTAAACAAGAGCTTCTGCACAGCAAAAGAAACTATCATTAGAGTGAACTGGCAACCAATAGAATGAGAAAAAATTTTTGCAATTTACCCATCTGACAAAGGGCTAATATCCAGAATCTACTGAGAACTTTAACAAATTTAAAAGAAAAAAACAAACAACCCCATCAAAAAGCAGGTAAAGGATATGAGCAGACACTTCTCAAAAAAAGACATTTGTGCAGCCAACAAACATATGAAAAAATGCTCCTCATCACTGGTCATTAGAGAAATGCAAATCAAAACCACATTGAGACATCTTCTCAAGCCAGTTAGAATGGCGATCATTGAAAAATCAGGAGACAACAGATGCTGGAGAGGATGTGGAGAAATAGGAACACTTTTACACCGTTGGTGGGAGTGTAAATTAATTCAACAATTGTGGAACAGTGTGGTGATTCTTCAAGGATCTAGAAATAGAAATCCATTTGACCCAACAATCTCATTACTGGGTATATACCCAAAGGATTATAAATCATTCTATTATAAAGACACATGCACATGTATGTTTATTGCAGCACTGTCCACAGTAGCAAAGTTCACAACCCTAATGCCCATCAATGATAGACTGGAAATAAAAAATGTGGCACATATATGACATGGAATACTATGCAGCCATATAAAGGGATGAGTTCATGTCTTTTGCAGGGACATGGATAAAGCTGGAAACCACCATTCTCAGCAAACTGACACAAGAACAGAAAACCGAAACATGACATGTTCTCACTCACTCATAAGTGTGAGTTGAACAATAAGAATACATAGACACAGAGAGGGAACATCACACACAGGGCCTGTCATGGGTAGGGGGCTAGGGAAGTGACAGTATTAGGAAAAATATATAATGTCGATGACAGGGAGATGAATGCAGCAAAACACCATGGCATGTGTATACCTATGTAACAAACCTGTACTCTCTGCACATGTACCCTAGAAATTGAAATATAATAATAATAAAGTAAAAAATTAAAAAATACATCAAATTATCAAAATTTTTGCTTCCACAAAAGATGGTTAATAGAATGTAAAAGATAACTAGCAAATGAATATATTAGCAACTACTGTTTATAAATAATATTAACACACATTCATACATACACAGATATATTTAAAGAACTCTAGGCAGTAAGAAAAGTACTGATCCCATTAAAAATGGGAAAACGCACTACCATTTCACTAAGGAGACTATAAAGATGATAAATATGTGTGTGGAAAGATGTTTGAACTAATTAGCCTTTGGGAAAATGTAAATTAAAACCACAATGATGTATTATAATCTACGTTTTAGTGGTTAAAATAAAAATGCTGACAATACCAAGCACAAACAATTTTATGGAGTGGCTGACAGTTGCATATATTCCTGGTGAAAATGCAAAATAATACAGCCACTCTGGAAAACAGTTTGGAAGAAAACTGATGACACATGCTCTCACCATATGACCAAGCAGTCTTACTCATATGTTTCTGGAAAAAAAAATTCTATTCAGACTAAAACCTGTGAATGTTTGTGGCAGCTCTATTCAGACAATGTACTATAATTCAGAAATCAAAACAAGCCAACTTTCGATACATCCAACACCTTGGATGTATTTTTAAAGCATTATGTTGAGAGAAGCATTGGGTTTCAGTCACATGAGGTATGATTCCATTTATAGTAAAATCTGTAACGTAAAATTACAGTGTCAGAGAACAGACCAGTGGTTGACATGAGTCAAGTGTGTGAGTGAGTTTGTATATTGGGGGTGTGTGATTATAAAAAGATAAAATGAATTTTTTTTAGTGGGGCAGAGCTGTCCTGAATCATGATGAAGGTAAGAGTAAATTCTATGTAAGGATTCATAGTCATGATGAAGGTAAGAGTAAATTCTATGTAAGGATTCATAGTCAAGTAACTCTAATCCCCATTCAATTTATAGTATGATCTATTAAAACTTAAAATAATTTTAAAAAGAAACAAAAATCTTTTAACATAATAAACAGACTATATTATTATTGTTCCACTTATTTGCATTCCTACTGCTCACAAATCACTGAGCAGCCACACAATCACAGTTATTGCTAGAGGTATTTGTTTTTGAACTGTCACATAATAATGTTATAATTTACCCATCACAAATATAAATAATGTCAATCAACTATAAATGATTGGCATGACAAAAAGGAGCATTCACTCTAGGTGCAAAGAACCAAATATAATACCAAAAAATAGTTACAATACATTAAAAAAAATCTATGTTTTCATTTGCCTCCCTTCAGTCACCGTATTTATCTTACTGTTATTTTCACTCGGAAAAATCTTGTCTCAGTATTCTTTGACTTGACAGATGATTTAAACTAAGATTGAGTTGAGATTAATTAGTATTTCCAAAGTGTGTGTTCTGAAAAGCTATATGTTAATTAAATGTCAATAGACATATCTTTAATACATCTTCAAATATATTTTGCAAATAATTAGCTATTAATAAAACAAAGAAATGACATGCATTATTACTTTTGTGATTTTCAAGTTTGCTTTTTTGGTTTGTTTTACTTTCATGTAGTGATTATTAATGTATCTAATCTTATTGAAAAAATTTAAAATAATCAGTATTTTAAGTTATTATTACTATTAGTAGTACTCAGTTCATCATCATGATATATATTTTAAAAGATACTAAAGTGGATAGAGTGGAGAGTGTGTGGGTCCCTTTTCCACATGTATAAAGTCTATCTAACCATCAACTCATATGTCTTACATATACAGGACACAGTACCTATGTGAGTATTGTCATCCCTATACTCCCAAAATAAAGTCACCAGTTACAGCAATGGCTTTACAAAGAACATGTGCATGAATGTCTGGTGGGCTGAATGAGAAATGAGTAAAATATAACGTAAAAAAAGTCAATAAAATGTAATATCTACAGAAGGCAAGCCTTTACATGTTTGTTCATTATTGTTCAGAGGTTGAATAAGATGAAACTCAGTAAATGGGTTTCTCAAGACAGCAATTAGTGGCTTTAGGAAGTCATTTTTGAGACATTTCATCTGATTTAAGTGGAATGAAGAAGACATACACACAAGTATAAACAGCAAGTACAATTATAAGAAACTTAGAAGAAAATATGCTGATGAGCTGTTACAGTGAAGCAGATGCCAAAGGAAGATATTTAACAGGTAGATCAATTAATATATTATGAAATATGTTTGTATGCTGATGTGAATTACCTATATGTAGAGTAAAATACAATTCCTCTTGTAAAAGACAAAGGAGATGGCTATTAGAAAAAACTTCTTCGAAGGGAAAGAATATGAAATTTACGGTGTTGCAGAGGTTGACTTTGAGAGGAGCCAATTCAACTCACGTAGTACACTCGGAAGAAGAAAAGAGTATCAGCATTTCTCTGCAAATGTTTATTTAATTGGAGGCATAAGTATGTTATTCTACTTCTGTTTTCTCATTGAATAATAAGACAAAATAATATGTTGAAAGCAAGGGAGAGGAATAGCACATGGACAGTTCCACCGTAAAAGTGATAGTTGTGAAATTGACATTTCATGAAAAGGCAAAGCAGAACTATAACTAAATGCTGTAATATAGGTAGCAATGTTGGGTGTTCACTAAAATTTATCATAACAAATTAAAGGTAATACCAGTCAGTAGATTTATATGACTTTTTTTCAACAGTATTTTGTTGCTCAGTTGTCCCAGGGAACAATTGTTTTCAATAAGGGCTGAGTTCCTGCCAAGGGAGGTAATCAAATGAAAGAAAAGCTAAGCCATTAAGAGTGTTCAAAGGAGTGACTTTAGCAGTTGGGATAACTAAACCTTTTTCTTGAGTTCTGAGCAAGTGAATAGGGCAAAAGAATTAGTAAACCAAAGATAAAGCTTTTAACTTTATTTCTGGGGAAAGTGCCATGGAGGGTATAGTTTCCATAGGTGAGGCACAATATGTTTTCTAATAATTCCTACCTTACTTGTCAGTTTAGATTATAAAACAGTGCAACAAGATGAAAGCTTAAGTATGCATACTACACTCACTTACTGAGATTATTACTTTGCACAAACCTAAAGTTTAGGGCAAGTGTGTCAAGAAATGTAGGGAAGCATTAGAAAGACATCTACCCTTCCATGCTTAGGGATTTTGATAGAAAATATAAAAACCCACCCAGAATCTGTAAGTGGCTGCCACCTACTATTCAAGTAAAACATTATCTCTGTGGAGTGAAAAATGGAATGATTCAAAAGATCAGGACTATTTAAGGGGAGGAAAATCATCTACATTAAAATAAGAAAAATAGAAAAAAAAAGTTCCCCACATTCCCAAATAATTATATAACAGGGAATTTAATGAAGTTGTGTTACAAGTCAGATTTAGTATCCAGAAATAATTTTTTCTCTTGGAAGGTTCTGCAATGAAGAGGAAGAGACAGGACCACATTGATAAGACTGCGTTCTAGAGAGGAGGACATATGAGAGGTTCAAGGACAGTGCCTTGGGAAGCAGGGGAGATGACATGAGGTAGCATGAATCTTAGCAGCAAAAGGAGGTCACCTCTGCCTACAGGTAGCAATGTCTCCTGAACTACAGATATGGAGACAACTTCCTCTGTCCTCCAACAAAATGAAGACAAAAATTCAGTCTGTTCTCATACTCCAAATTAGACAGGAATGGAAATTTTAGTTGAATGTCATTCACCTTCAAGTGTTAGAAATTCATATTATCATAAAGAGGAATCAGGATAAATCAAGTCCATTTATCTTCACGTCACTTCCTGATTGCTCCTTATTACATGAAGAAGATTTGGACTTCATTAAATTCATTATTGAAGGTTTCCTGGGAAATCAAGAGTTGTTGAGGTGAAAAAAGCATTGTATGCTAAATTTTAAAATTAATTTTTGAAATGATATATTATCAAATAATTAGAATATCTGGACTATTATCTTATTTTTAACATTAGTATTTTATTAACACTGATAGTTTTATAAGTTATTTTCTATATTAATGATTTAAAAATTAAGAAATAATTTTTATCTGACATTTAAGTAAATATAATACCAAAAATCAATTTACCAAACCTGCGGAAAAGCCAAGAGTTAACTGACAAAACACATTCTCCGTCAGACTTTTTTCCATTAAAAATAATGAGGTACAATCAATATTTTCTACTTGTACAATTTGAAGTTGAAACTCAAAAAGGACATATATCCTGATTATACAAGGTTATAGATAAAGTCTCACAGGGAGAGTTTGCATTTCTTTTTTTTCATGCCCTTGAATTCAGTAAATTAAATACACAAATACAGAAACCATTTTTCAACCAATGAGAGTATATTTACTATGACTGAGAAACAATACAACTTAAAGAAATTTTTAAAACAAATGCTTAGACAACTTAATATTCCTCTACTAACTTCATTTTGACAGAGTTGTGTTTCTGCATCTTAAAAAATATGCAATGATATTAGCTATTCATTTTTCAAAGCATTGCATCCTATACTATTGACTTGTAAATAATATGCTTAGTTGTAATATATGGTGAATGAGTATTCACTAGAATTATTAATTCACAAACAGTTGCAACATTTCCACGTAGTTGTGGAAAACAAACAGTTGCTCAAAGTATAAAAACAAATCATAGACAATAACTTAATACTCATATTATAAATTTACTTTTCAAAGGTAATAATAAATCTTAAAAAATGGAATGTAAAAGGTTTCTCTATACAATATGGTAGCTATATTCTGAGATGACTGATGTATATAAACAAGAAGGGATAGCAACTTTGTACTAGCTCTTATAGTGAATAAATTATTAATTTGCAGGTTTAAAAAACAGCAAATACTTGAAATAAATTAATGCATTAACTTTTCAGAAGCTTAATGCTAAAAAGAAATTGTTTTTATGATTCTTATATTTAATTAATTTTAACCTTGTTTTAAAAAAATCTTTTAATATACCTAATAACAAATGCTTACAATGAGTGTGATATTAAAGCTTTATACAACAGTTTAATTGTCTGGTTTTACATCTTCAAGTATATAAGATGGTGGTACCTTTAAAAATGAATGGCATCTTAAGTTTATGGGGGAAACATATTTTACAATAAAATTGGAATAAAATATAAAATCTACCCCATTGCATAAGACAATACTGAATCTTCCTAAAAGATTGTTTTGAATATTTTTGAAGTCTTTTATATGCCTACTTCTCATTTTCTAGTCTTTTTGTTCAATTTGTTGCCCCAAGTAATTGATTAAGAATCAACTGAAACCCTACAAGCCAGAAGAGAGTGGGGGCCAACATTCAACATCCTTAAAGAAAAGAATTTTCAACCCAGAATTTCATATCCAGCCAAACTAAGCTTCATCAGTGAAGGAAAAATAAAATTTTTTGAGAACAAGCAAGAA
>CAUYLG010076234.1:0-20993 GCA_963573385.1 Cacajao melanocephalus
TCTCCTGCCTCAGCCTCCCGAGTAGCTGGGACTACAGGCGTGTGCCACCATGCCCAGCTAATTTTTGTATTTTTAGTAGTGACGGGGTTTCACCATGTTGACCAGGATGGTCTCAATCTCTTGACCTCGTGATCCACCCGCCTCGGCCTCCCAAAGTGCTGGGATTATAGGCGTGAGCCACCGTGCCTGGCCGTGGCATCTTAATTTTTAATATCTTTTTAGATAAATAAATGTTATTTTAAAAATCTAATATTATTACAAATGCTAAATATTTGAAAGCTAAAATTTTTTAAGTAGGACTTTTTTTTTTTTTTTTTTGAGACAGAGTCTCGCTCTGTCGCCTGGCACCAGGCTGGAGTGCAGTGGCACAATCTCGGCTCACTGCAGCCTCCACCTCCCGACTTCAAGCAATTCTCCTGCCTCAGCCTCCCGAGTAGCTGGGACTGCAGGCGCATACCATCATACCCAGCTAATTTTTGTATTGTTAGTAGAGACGGGGTTTCACCAAGTTGGCCAGGATGGTCTTGATCTCTTGACCTCGTGATCCACCCACCTCGGCCTCCCAAAGTGCTGGAATTGCAGGCTTGAGCCACTGCGCCCAGCCGCACTTTTTTTTTTTTTTTTTTTGAGAGGGAGTCTCACTTTTTCACCCAGGCTGGAAGGCAATGGCGCGACCTTGGCTCATTGCAACTTCCGCCTCCCAGATTCAAGTGATTCTCCTGCTTCAGCCTCCTGAGTAGCTGGGATTACAGGCACGCGCCACCACACCCAGCTCATTTTTTGCATTTTTAGTAGAGACGGGGGTTTCACCATGTGGCCAGGCTGGTCTTGAACCCCTGACCTCAAGTGATCCACCTTCCTCAGCCCCCTAAAGTGCTGGAATTACAGGTGTGAGCCACTGTACCTAGCCAGAAATTTTGTTTTTCTATTTTTTCTAAAGTTCCTTTTGTTTATTACAATGGACATAAGATATGCTTGCTTCAGAAAATACGTTTATAATAATATACATTAGAAAAAAATTATAATAGTATCCATAGTTTTACCAGCCATACTATGAATATTTTAGGGTACTTCTAGCCTTTTTTCTATGCATGATGGTTACTATAATAATGTTATTTTGCATACCACTTTTTAAACGTTTCTTCACTTTTAATAACTTCTTCATAAAGTTTCTTTTAACATAATTAAAAACGTATCTACCTAGCTTTCTCTTAGTTCATCTATATCTGTAGCATTTCTACACCATAAGATCACAAAACAAAGGGCCGTATTTCCTTATATTCTCTTGCAGAGAATACATTGCATGAGTCTGCCCATGACCTACTGTAGAATTCTGAGAAACTCAACATCCTGGGGCAGAGAACATGACTCATTCACGTTGGCAGCAACTCTGCTTTTCATTCACTCTTGGCTCTCCTACCAAGTGCATATTTGTCTGTTTTAAATAGCTTTGTAACAAAATATGTCAATAGATGTCAGGCACAGGTGAGCCTCCATAAGTGTGTTTTTTGGCTAGTTTGTAAAATCTGATTTATAGCCGTAGATTATCTAGATGAAATATGAAGTACAATAATATGTAGTTTGGCCTTTTAGCTTTATAGATCACCCTAGTCCTACAAATAAACCCAAACAAAAACAAAGATAGTTAATACCACTGAGAAGTATTAGTATTGTGATTTGCACTGGGCCCGAGACTGCTATAAGGAGTTTATTTTTTATTTTTATTTTTATTTTTTGAGACAGAGTCTTGCTCTGTTGCCATGCTGGAGTGCAGAGGTGCGATCTCAGCTCATTGAAACCTCCGTCTCCCAGGTTCAAACGATTCTCCTGCCTTAGCCTCCTGAGTAGCTGGGACTACAGGCATGTGCCACCATGCCCAACTAATTTTTATATTTTTAGTAGAGATGGGGTTTCACCATGTTGGCCAGGATGGTATCGATCTCTTGACCTTGTGATCCGCCCACCTCAGCCTCCCAAAGTGCTGGGATTATAGGCATGAGCCACCGTGCCCAGCCTATAATGAGTTATTAATAAATGTTCAGACTGTCAGAACTTGGGCCTTGGAATCCCAGTTCTGTATGTCACGGCCCACAATTATTCTGAAGCAGAAGAACAACATATACAGATCCCTCGGTTTTGTTTGTTTGTTTGTTTGTTTTGAGATGGAGTCTTGCTCTGTTGCCCAGGCTGGAGTGCGGTGGTGTGATCTCAGCTCACTGCAACCTCCACCTCCCGGATTCAAGCAATTCTCCTGCCTCAGCCTCCCGAGTAGTTGGGATTACAGGCATGTGCCCCCAAGCCCAGCTAATTTGTATTTTTAGTAGAGATAGGGTTTCTCCATGTTGGTCAGGCTGGTCTCAAACTTGATCCACTGCCTTGGCCTCCCAAAGGGCTGGGATTACAGGCATGAGGCACCGCTCCTGGCCAATCCCTTGTCTTTTAAAAGCCTACAAAACTTTATGGCAAGAGCTTCAATAAGAGACAAAGTAAAGATCGGCACTGGATGGAAGCAAACACTAAGGATATTTTCTTTGATTTTCACAGTGGGACCGCCATTAAGTACTCAGACAGGGTTAAGACCGGGGTTACGGGAGAGCAGATCTGGCTACAAATCAATGAGCCCACCCCAAATGACAAAGGGAAGTACATTATGGAGCTCTTTGATGGCAAAACTGGACATCAGAAGACACTGGATCTTTCTGGACAAGGTAAACAGATATTTTGCAGATTCAAATTTACTCTAGATGAGTGAGCCTTTTAAAAGTAATGATGGGAGTTGGGTATGGTGGCTCATGCCCGTAATCCCAACACTTTAAGAGGCCAAGGCGGGAGGATGGCTTGAAGTCAGGAGTTCAAGACCAGCCTGGGCAACAGAGTGAGACTTTATCTCTACAACAACACCTGTAGTCCCAGCAACTTTGGGAGGCAGAAAAATCAGTTGAGCCCAGGAGTTCGAGACCAGCCAGGCTGGAGCAACACAGCGAAACCCAGTCTCTATTAAAATAAATAAATAAGTAATAAAAAATGCTCAGTTATAAGTAAAAAATTTAAAAAAATTCTGAGCCATCATTTATTCTTTTTTCAAAACTATACTCTTCATCTTATTCTTTCCTGAAAAATAAAATAGTCGGCCAGGTACGATGGCCTTTAATCCTAGCACTTTGGGAGGCCAAGGTGAGAGGATTCAAGACCAGCCTGGGCAACACAGTAAGACTATAGTTCTATGAAAATAAAATTTTAAGAAATTAGCCAGGTATGGTGGCACATGCCTGTAATCCCTACTACTCAGGAGACTGAGCTAGGAGGATCACTTGGGCCCAGAAGGTTGAGGCTACTGTGAGCCAAGATCACACTACTGCACTCCAGGCTGGGCAACAGAGCAAGATTCTGTTTAAAAAAAAATTTTTTTTAATATTGTCTATATTGTATTAAGGTTAATAAAGGAAACTGTGGACTGACTTTTCCTCTACTTTTTCATTTTAAAATACAGTCTCAGGCGGGTGCTGTGGCTCACATCTGTTATCCTAGCACTTTGGGAGGTTGAGGCAGGTGTATCCCCTGAGGTCGGGAGTTCGAGACCAGCCCCAGCCAACGTGGCAAAAAACCGTCTCTACTAAAAATACAAAAATTAGCCGGGCATGGTGACTCATGCCTGTAATCCCAGCTACTTGGGAGGCTGAGGCAGGAGAATCGTTTGAACCCAAGCAGTGGAGGTTGCAGTGATTCAAGGCCGCACCACAGTACTCCAGGCTGGGATACAGAGCGAGACTCTGTCTCAAAAAAAAAAAAAAAATGCAATCTCAGTATGCAATAACTCAGGTTTTTTCAGCCTCAGAGAGTGGATCCATCATTTAGAGCATAGCCCTTCATCCTGCTTGGAGTGTTTTTGGTGCTGAATCCCCTTGCCTTCACCTCACCCACTCACAGTGACTAGAAAGACACGATACAGGACCTACAGTAATGGGAGCAGCTGCTCCCGAGGGATGCGGACTTTCTAGGACACACTTTGCCTGCGTCACATGCGCACGGTAACGGGATTTCTTCCACACTCCATCTGACAATTTGAAACACAATAGGAAAAGGGAAGCAGGAAGTGGGTGGAAAAATTTAAATTTTTTAAAATTTTATTTTTACTCTCTGGTCCACTAAAGCTTATTTAACTATGCCACCCTGAAATCCCTTTTAAGGAAAAGGCTATAGATTGTCCTGCCAGCATTGCCACTGCCACCAAGCATAGATTGGCTCGGCTATTCCCACCACTCTCTCAGAGTGGTGTGGGGACAAGAAGAAGCATTGACCTCAGCCTGGATCTGCCTAACTAGTCTACCCCTCATTTTACAGAGGAGAAAAAATCAGGGCCAGCAACTTTAAGCCCAGCCTTATACTTATTTTTCCCATCTGTAAGATGAGAGAATAAGCTAGTATTATCTAAACATTATTTAGACTTAAAATATGATTCCTAGACCACTGAGGAGATTAAAGATAAGGTAAGAGAGATTTCAAAATGAAGCTACTGGCCAGACATGGTAGCTCACATCTCTCATCCCAACACTGTGAGTGGCTGAGGCAGGAGGATTGATTGAGCCCAGGAGTTCCAGACCAGCCTGGACAACATAGCAAAACCCTGTCTCTACAAAATAAAAAATTTAAAAAAATAGCTAGGTGTGGTGACACACACTGTGGTCCCACCTACTTGAGAAGCAGAGGTAAGAGCATCACATGAGCCCAGGAGTTCAAGGCTACCATGAGCTGTGATTGCACTCCTGCACTCCAGCCTGGGCAATAGGAAGACCCTGTCTCTTAAAAAAAAAAAAAAAATGAAGCTGCCATTTTGCCTAAGTCTTTAATCAAAGTGGCTTGCTCTGCAGGCACAGAAAAAAAAAAAAGATTTGAGACCTATATAGGTCTGATTTTCTTGTCCCACTTGCCTTTCATCTCCTCTCCATCATGATATAAGAAACATTGCTTCAGGCAAGCGCCAGCACACTCTGTGATTACAGTAACTCATTGTGCTTTTTTGCCCAAGTAGACCAGACAGCATAACTGAAAGAGAGTTAACTGCCTATCTGGGAGGTTATTATGTCTGGGTTTAGTAAGAGAAAGTTTTTGTTTTTGTTTTGACACTTAGGATGTTTACTCAACAACTAGCTTTTCTTTGAAACAGACTTTTATGGTCAGGCAGGGTGGCTCATGCCTGTAATCCCAGCAGTTTGGGAGGCTGGGGCAGTTGGATCATTTGAGGTCAGGAGTTCGAGACCATCCTGGCCAACATGGTGAAACCCCATCTCTACTAAAAACACAAAAATTAGCTGGGTGTGGTGGCGCATGCCTGTAGTCCCAGCTACTTGAGAGGCTGAGGCAGGAGAACAGCTTGTACCTGGAAGGTGGAGGTTGTAGTGAGTCGAGATTGCGCCACTGCACTCCAGCCTGGGCACAGCAAGACTCCGTCTCAAAAAAAAGAAAAGAAATAGACTTTTATTTCCATTTTTTCTTTGTTGGAGCTAATCTTTGCCTTTCTGTTTGAGGGATTGAAGCTCTCTTGCTGAGTTGAGAGCTTCTAAAATCTATTTCGTATTTTGTGCCTAGAAAGTACCTCCTGGCCTTGTTAAGTACATGAAGCTGTGGAGTGAACACATAGGCAGAATCTTAATCAGAGTCGGTTTAGTCATGTCTGGATGGATCACAGTGATCTCCAGTTGTAAATTTTCATTGGCTCCTGTGTGTCATCAATTCTGGGTGAGAAAATTCTAACTTTTCTTTTTTCTCTTAAAGCATATGATGAGGCCTATGCTGAATTCCAGAGGTTGAAGTAAGTCCCTTGTCCTAACAACTGCTACTTGCATGCACTCATTCCCTGGAAGCTTGCTTACTGCTCACCCCTCTGAGTGTTAGAAAGAGCCTTTTATTTCAGAAAGCGCAGTAGAAGCAGCACTTCCCACTGTTACATGGAAAGGTAGAATGTTCCTGAGACAATGAAAATGTCATCAGGGTTCGCTACTTTGAAGTAATACTAACACAAAATTCTTCTTTGATTGTCTGTTTGTTTGTTTCTCTCAACCACAGACAAGCTGCCATTGCCGAGAAAAGTAAGTAAACCATTTTCACATGTACTCCTGGTGTAGATTCAAAAGATAATTTTATTTTGCTATTATGACTACAGATGGAGGAGAGTGGAAGTGTTTTTTTTTTTCTTTTTTAAATCTTAGCTGTTCTGCATATGTTTTCATTTTAGTCTTTTGAGTAAGAATGTCTATGAAAAGAAAGTCTCAGGTTACATTGTAAAGAATGTCACCCTACCCTTGACTTGAGCTAAGACCCAGACATCCTGAGAAACCTCTTGGCTGCAAATCATACAATAGGTTGTTAGTCGCTTGCAGGTACAGTGTTTCATAAAAATGTATCTATGTTGGAGAAAAGAAACATCAAGAAACATTGTAAGGGTCAGGCACAGTGGCTCCCGCCTGTAATCTTAGCCCTTTGAGAGGCTGAGGCAGGCAGTTCACCTGAGGTCAGGAGTCCAAGACCATCCTGGCCAACATGGTGAAACCCCATCTCTACTAAAAAATACAAAAATTAGCCGGGCATGGTGGCGTGCGCCTGTAGTCCCAGCTACTCCGGAGGCTGAGGCAAGAGAATTGCTTGAATCAGGGAGGTGGAGGTTGCAGTGAGCCGAGATCACACCACTGCACTCCTGCCTGGGTGATAGAGTGAGATTCTGTCTCAAAAACAAAAACAAAACAACAAAAAATGAGAAACATTGTAAATTTGATATCAGGTAATTCACTGTAAGTTGTCCCCCACAAGTACTGTGCATTTTCCTGGGAACCCAAATAAGGCCGTTCTTCCTTTCATGTAACTAGACACAGTCCGAGAGAACCACCACCAGTCTGTCAGGTCTGCATGTGTACCCAGAAACACATTCACTGCTGTATTTCTGTGAGCTGTTTGTTTCACATACAGAGATTTTTAGAGGAATTCAGACAGTCTTACAGGACCCTAGGAGTCACTGACTAATCTGTAATACTAATTCAGCTTCTTTGTGCAAGTGGGAGCCAGAATTTTAAAATTGTTACAGGATAAAATGGTAGAGTTCGCCTGAGTTGGATATGAAGGGGACAGGGAGAAGGAGCGAGAAGGGAAGTCATCCTTCCCCCCAAGGCTCCACGTGCTTCTGGATGGAACTTTAAACTTGAACCTGAAACCTGCACTGTTGCACTCCACTCCCTTCTCTGCTTTCCCCCACCCGCTCAGGCCCTGCATTTGTGGGCTGCAGCTAGGGGTAAGCAGCAGAGGCTGGTACGGGGGCACCAGAGGTCAGAGGGGAAGCTGGGAGTATTGAACAAGAGGAAGCCGTTCTTGTTTGCTACTGAGCAAAGCCTACATCCACAAGCAGTTTTCTGTCTTTCCAGATTCTTGAACTCTTCTGTGGGTAAGGAGTTCATGAACTCTTTAGAACTGGAAGCACCCTTAGAGCTCTTCTAGCTCCATGTTTGTGAACTTTTTAAGTCATGGAACACTTGCCTCAAATTGATGCAGAATTTTTGCTCCTTAGTTCAGCTAAATCCAGGTTCTTGTCTCATGACCAGGAAAAATTAGGCACGCGGACACATTAAAGGGTGAGGCAGGCAGAATGTATTCAGTGAAAGGAAAGTTCTCGGGAAAGAGAGGGGTTCTCCAGGCAGGTTTCCCCCTCACAATTGAATACCAGGGCTACCAGGGAGCTGAGGAGGCCAGGCCCCTCCCTGTATAAGGCACAAATTCCTGGTGGCTCCCTGCCATCCCCCCAGTGCACATGTAGGCATGCCCAGGCAAGACATGGGTAGTATCAGAAAAGGCAACATTTGACTGGTTGAAAGGCATTATTCAGAAATAATCCTAATACCCCCAGGTCTAATGCAACCCCTCATCCCATTCTGCAAATTAGGAGACTGAGCCCAACACAGTGAAGTGAGCTGCCCAGTATCACACAGCATGTCGCACAGGGAACCAGATGAGGGTTAGGCTTGCAGGTGGCGTGATGGAATCAGCAGTAGAATGCTGTCATGTTTCACCAAAAGCAAAGCTTTAGCCTCAGTTAGTGGAGAAGGGAATTGTAGACAGGAGGGCCAGGAGTCACACATTCACTGAACTAGGCCAAAAAATGAGAGGGAGGTGGCTGCTGTGTTCATGCCAAAGAGAACACCTTTGAGTGAATGACAGAAAGGTGCCCTTTCCAGGGGCTGAGGCAGTCATGCCCAGAGCACAGAATTTAGCAAGGGCACCAGCCCAGGATCTCAGCATCTATACTGTGCCTCGTCCCCTCACCTGGGGGCATTTATATTCACAGCCATACACAGTGGCCAGCACGGCACTACCGGGAACAACCAGGAGACAAGAAAGGAAGACGCTCTCTAGAGAAAGCCTCAAAGAAAGCTTATGGCCAGGCCTGGTGGCTCACACCTGTAATCCCAACGCTTTGGGAAGCCAAGGCAGGACAATGGCTTGAGCCCAGGAGTTCAAGACCAGCCTGGGTAACATACGGCCCTGTCTCTTAAAAACAAAAATGCTTACATCTGTATAATCCTCCAATCTCTCTAGCATACTGCCCTTCCATATGGAAATCCATAAAAAAGGCCAGGCTAGGCTTGGAGGCTATCCATAAAGATCTGTTCTACTTACTTGAGTTTAGCTCTACTGAGCTACAGAAGGCCCAGGGCTGAAAATAGCCATAAAAATGATAGAGCAGGTCTTGATATGACAAAGCTATCACACTCTGGCATTTTAGGTACAGATACAGGCACCCACACACACAAACAATATAAGGGTAAAGAAGGATTCAAATCCTGAATCCAGCCAGGTGTGGTGGCTCACACCTGTAATCCCAGCAATTTGGGAGGCAGAGGCGGGCAGATCACTGGAGGTCAGGAGTTCAAGACCAGCCTGGCCAACGTGGTGAAACCCCGTTCTCTACTAAAAATGCAAAAATTAGCCAGGCATGGTGGTGTATGCCTGTAATCCCAGCTACTTGGGAGGCTGAGGCAGGAGAATTACTTGAAAACCTGGGAGGCGGAGGTTGCAGTGAGCCAAGATTGTGCCACTGCACTCCAGCCTAGATGACAGAGTGAGACTGTCTCAAGAAAAAAAAAAAAAATCCTGAAACCCTGGATCATTTTCTTCTTTTGCATGTTGAAAACTGTATAAAAAGAACTATCAGGAGAGGGAAACTAAATTGCAAAGGTAGCCTCCCGGGTGGTTTTGTGAGTATGACCGCTGGCCTGTGAGTATGACCGCTGCCCTCACCACTGCAGTGATTAACCTGAAATGCCTGTGCTTGCAGATCGTGCCCGGGTGTTGGGAGGACTCCCAGATGTGGTCACCATCCAGGAGGGGAAGGTAAGCAAAAAGCACGCCTGTGCCTGCTCCTTCTGCACTAGGAACATGTTCCAGTGCCCCAGACCATGTTCCTTCTTTTAAGATACGCTTACCAGCCAACTGTCTTCATCTTATTCCACTTGCTTATACATTACCAGAGTAACCAAACACAAGGTTAAAAATCAGTCAGTTTTCTGGCTGGGTGCAGTGGCTCTTGCCTATAATCCCAGCACTTTGGGAGGCCAAGGCAGGAGGATCACCTGAGGTCAGGAGTTCAACACCAGCCTGGCCAACATGGCGAAACCCTGTCTACTAAAATTACAAAACTTAGCCAGGTATGGTGGCAGGTGCCTGTAATCCCACCTACTTGGTAGGCTGAGACAGGAGAGTCACTTGAACCCGGGAGATGGAGGTTACAGTGAGATCACCCCACTGTACTGCAGTAAGAGCCAGACTCCATCTAAAAAAAAAAAAATCAGTCTGTTTTCCAGTCATTTTAATGTTTTATAGGTCAAGCATCGGGATAAAAGTTTATCTCTAATAGATACATGTGGACCACTTAATATCTTTCAAGAGTCACCCTTTACAAGAAACTGAAAATGTTCTGTGTTAACTCTATGACAAATAAAATTGAAGAAAGAAATTACCTCTAACAGAATGGAATATGGAAATTTCTATAGGCTCTAGTTCTGTTGAAAATAGGCTTCTTGGCTGGACGTGGTTACTCACGCCTGTAATCCCAGCACTTTGGGAGGCTGAGGTGGGTGGATCATGACGTCCGGAGATCAAGACCATCCTGGCCAACATAGTGAAACCCCGTCTCTACTAAAAATACAAAAATTAGCTGGGCGTGGCAACGCACGCCTGTAGTTCCAGCTACTTGGGAGGCTGAGGCAGGAGAATGGCTTGAACTAGGGGAAGGCTGCAGTGAGCTGAGATCATGCCACTGCACTACAGCCTGGGCAACAGAGCGAGACTCTAAAAAAAGAGAAAAAAAAAAAGAAAAGAAAAAGAAGAAAACAGGCTTCTTTCTTTTTTATTTTTTTTTTCCCCTGTGACAGAGCTCCAGCGGATCCTGAGAACATGTGCCCCTAGGTTGGGTGCAATGGCTCACGTCTATAATCCCAGCGCTTTGGGAGGCCAAAGCATGCAGATCGCTTGAGCTCAGGAGTTTGAGACCAGCCTAGGCAACATGTTGAAACCCTATCTCTGCAAAAAATACAAAAATTAGCCAAATGTAGTGGTGCACACCTGTAGTCCCAGCGACTCAGGAGTTTGAGTGGACAGATCACTTGAGCCCAGGAGGCAGAGGTTGTAGTGAGCCGAGATCGCACCACTGCACTGCAGCCTGGATGTTAGAGACCCTGTCTCAAAAAAAAAAAAAAAAAAAAAAAAAAAAGAATATGCACCTCTGGTTTGTTTCCATGTGGTTTTTGTTTTTGTTTTTGTTTTTGTTTTTGTTAGTGATGGGGTTTCATCATATTGGTCAGGCTGGTCTCAAACTTCTGACCTCAGGTGATCCTCCCACCTCAGCCTCCCAAAGTGCTGGGATTACAGGCGTGAGGCACCGCGCCCGGCTCCATTTGGTTTTGAACTGATGTAACCTGGCTCTGTAATAATCTCTCCAAGAGATTACAACATTGTAAATTTCAGGTAAATCACTGAAATTTGTCCCAAAAAGTACTGTGCATTTTCCAAAGAGCCCCTGTAAGATAAAGATGCCAAATAAGGCCTTTCTTAATTTCATTTAACTAGATGCAGTCGGAGCAAACCAAAATAATTTCTAACCTAGATTCACTTTTTTATCTTTATGTTTCATTAAAAAGTTTAGAGCCACTGGGTATAGTGGCTCATGCCTATAAACCAGCACTTTGGGAGGCCAAGGCAGGAGGATTGCTTACACCCAGGAGTTCAAACTAGCCTGGACAACATAATGAGACCTCGCCTCTACAAAAATATTTTAAAAATTCAGCTGGGTGTGGTGGTGCACACCTGTAGCCTTAGCTACTCTGGAGGCTGAGGTAGGAGGATCGCTTGAGTCCAGGAGGTCAAAGCTGCAGTGAGCCATGACCATGCCACGTCACTTCAGCCTGAACAACACAGTGAGACACTCTCTACAAAAAATAAATTAAAACAAGTTCAATGTACCAGTCCTAGGGTAGAGATATTTGCAGTGGAACAAACTTTCTACTTCAAAGGGCAGTGAAGACATACAGTGGGTGGTTGGAATTCGGGTAACAAAGCAAGGCATGTGGAAATGCTTTAGCAAGTGGTAGGTTTCATTCAACTGTGTTTCCTCATGGGCAGAAAATATGATCACAGTGGACTTTAAGCTCAACCATTGCAGGAGTTCTTTTGTTCTTCAGCTCTCTTTTCCATTTTCCTCACCTAATAAGGTTAAACATATACAACTTACTAGGTCGTACTGAGAATTAAGAAAGAGAATGTCTATGAAAGTACTTTGTAATGCAGAACTCCAATCTTAAGTATAGATAAGAGTTTTCCATGATACCTAAGGTGTTTGGGAGTTTTGTTTTTTTGTTTTTTGTTTTTTTGCGTTTTTTTTTCCTAACCACTAGACTGTCGGGGAGTGTTTGGGACTTTACATTTGATTTTGTTGAAAGCTTTAACTCCCAAGTAATCACAATTTCCAAAAGCATATACTTAATCTGCTCATTGTGTTTAAGGATAATAATTGGACACCTCTTTTTCTGACTGAAATGTATTTGTAGGATAATTCAATAAGAAATATTAATTAGTGATGGGAGAAAAACAGATTTCTTAATCTGTCCAATTTTAAATGATACACCTACAAAAGAGGTAACAAATAATCGTATAAGACCCTTTAGAAGGATATGTAGAAGGATGTTCTTTCTCTCTACATTGTGAGCCCTAGTTCTTTCCTATCACTTCTGGATTTTAGTAAGAGAAAAATACAAGAATGGAATATTAAAATGTGAGGTAAATTCAACATCGTTAACCACCGGGAAAGTGAACATTAAAACCACAATGAAATATCACTCCACACCTATCAGAACTGCTGTAATAAAGAATAGGAGCTGAGTGGGCCGGTGTACAACAAATGGTGGAGAGGCTGTGGAGAAGTTGAATCACTTGTATATTCTGAGGGGAATCGAAGCCAAAATTATATAGCCACTCAGAAAAACAGTTTGGAAATTTCTGGAAAAAAAAAAGAAAAGAAAAGAAAACATGGGCTGGGCATGGTGGCTCATACGTATAATCCCAGCACTTTGGGAGGCCATCATGGGAAGATTGCTTGAAGCCGGGAGTTCAAGACCAGCCTGGACAGCATAGCAAGACCCCATCTCTATTCTCTCTCTCTCT
Source organism: Cacajao melanocephalus (assembly GCA_963573385.1). Classification (NCBI taxonomy): domain Eukaryota; kingdom Metazoa; phylum Chordata; class Mammalia; order Primates; family Pitheciidae; genus Cacajao; species Cacajao melanocephalus. The sequence goes on from CAUYLG010076234.1 coordinate 12,697, forward strand.
CTTTTTTTTTTAATTAAAAAAAGAAATAGAAAAATGAAACGTGCGTTTATCATACATCCCTGCAATTGTATCCCCGGGCATTTATCCCAGAGAAATGAAAACTTATTCTTACATAAAAACCTGCACACAAATGTTCATAGCAACTTAGTTCATCATAGTTCAAAACTGGAGAAAGCCTAGGTGAATCTTAAGGGTATAAACATACTATGACATTATATTCAGCAATAAAAAGGGATAAACTATGGATATATGCAGCACCTTGGATGAATCTGCAAGGAATTATGCTGAGTTACAAAGGTTATTCTGAAAGGTTATATACTGCCTGATTCTATTTACATAATATCTTTGCCATGACAAAATTTTAGAAATGGAAAACGGATGAGTGGTTGTCAGAGATAGAAACAGGGGTTGGAAGTTGGAGAGGAGAGGTGGGTATGGTTATAAAAGGACGACACAAGGGGTTCTTATGGTGATGAAAATATTCTGTAAATTGAATAGAATGAAACACACACAAAAACAAATCAGTGCCAGTAAAATTGGAGAAATCTAAATGAGGTCAGTGGATTGCATCAGTGTCATTATACTGGTTATGACATTGTACTACAGTTTTGTAAAATGTTACCACTGGGGAAGCTGGGTAGATAGCACACCAGACCTCCTTATTATTTCTTATGGATCTCTTTATTATTTCTTACAACTGCATGTGAATTTATAATTATCTAAATTTTTTCAATTAAAAAAAAGTAAGGTAAGGTAAGACTGTAGACCTTGTATCTGCATATGTATCTAGAATATCGATCTTTTAGAATAAGGTTTCAGCACAGATGGGAATCTTTTCTTTAGGAATGCATTTTGGTAGGGGCCCACTGCAACTGCAACAGATTGGATGGGGTTTGAGGAGAGAAGTGAAATAAGGTGGTGGAATTTGAAAATTAGTAACATTATCCGAAGCAGCTGCTATGATTCTGCTGCTGGGCTCTTTGACGCAAATGAAATGCAAAAGTGAGCAGGTGGCAATTACAGCAATGAGATTTCTCTACTGAGACAGAACCCAAAATGCCACAAGAGAGCAAAAGGATCTATATGTTTATGAAAGAGAAAGTGAAAATGGGGAATAGACGGAAACGCCTTTGTGTGTTTTTGATAATAAGCATTCCAGAAGCCAGAAAGCACAAAAAGGCCTTGAGGAGACCTCCTCAAATGTTGTTTCAAACTGTAACTCACATGGGTGCATACATATAATTACTTTAAACCCTGGTCTGGGAGGTTTTTATTTATCCTCCCTTTAGTCATGCCAAGCCACCAGCCAGCAAGATGGTTGACATTGCATCTATTATATCTGATTTATCTTCTTCTCTCCCATAAAACCTGTCTTGCAGGCCCTTAATCTTACTTGTAACGTGTGGGGAGACCCTACTCCAGAGGTCTCGTGGTTGAAGAATGAGAAGGCCCTGGCCTCAGATGACCACTGCACCCTCAAGTTCGAGGCCGGGAAGACCGCATACTTCACCATCACCGGTGTGAGCACGGCTGACTCGGGCAAATACGGGCTGGTTGTGAAGAACAAGTATGGCTCAGAGACCAGCGACTTCACCGTCAGCGTGTTCATCCCAGAGGAGGAGGCAAGGATCGCCGCCTTGGAGTCCCAGAAAGTCGGCAAGAAGGCCAAGTGACCGGAGGCACGAGGAGAGCCAGCCGGCCTGTGCGATTTGCATGTGAACGGTTTGGGTTAAGGATGAGAAGTCTTCGTGCTTTCTCCTCCCTATTATTTTCTGGCTTGAGGGAAAAATAATGTCAGATCTTTGATTCATATTTTTAAAAAGCACCAAATAATGACACTTAAATTGTTTTTCTTTATCTACAAAATTATGTGTTAAGAAAATACCATTCATGGCTGGGCGAGGTGGCTCACGCCTGTAATCCCAGCACTTTGGGAGGCCGAGGCGGGGAGATCATGAGGTCAAATCAAGACCATCCTGGCCAACATGGTGAAACCCCGTCTCTACTAAAAATACAAAAAAATTAGCTGGGCGTGGTGGCACACACCTGTAATCCCAGCTACTGGGGAGGCTGAGGCAAGAGAATTGCTTGAACCCAGGAGGCGGAGGTGGCAGTGAGCCAAGGTCACGCCACTGCACTCCAGCCTGGTGCCTGGTGATGGAGTGAGACTCTGTCTCAAAAAAAAAAAGAAAAGAAAATACCATTCATAGCACAGAGATTAGGAAACAGTTTTAAGGAGAAGATTTGAATAAAGTTGGAGGGACACTGAATGATGGTCAGAGGGCAGACGAATGTGTTGTGGGGCGAGTTGGGATTTGCTGCAGCTGCGAAGTGATGGCCACGTCTCGTGTGTTGTAACAGAAGTGATGTGCTTTTCTGCGGGTGCCTCGTGGCTGGGAACCTCCTCAGTATGAATAAACAGTTTTCACATCTGCCCTCTTCCCCAACAGTGTTTCTCGAATTCCTACTCTTTTGCTGCAGTTGGGTGGCTTCTGGTGCTTCTTTCTCAATACTTCTTGTGCCACATCTTCTGATTTAAATTCCTTTTGGTGAAAGCAGTACCTTTCAAGATGATCAGATAAGTCGACTGAGCTCAATGAGGTTCAGGAGTGTGAAATTACTCTGCAACTGCACATCTGTTGGCTTACCACACAATCAAGCCAATTCCATTATTGTCAATTACATGTGATAAGATGATATGAGGTGCCTCGTGCCAGAATTAGAGACTAAGGACCCACAGCTAAGAATAAAAGGCACAAAAGAAGCCTCATTCTAAGCTCAGAGAACTGCCAGCTGTGGAACCTGCCACTCCCTAAGGGGTTTGCTAAGAGTCAGCTTCCCAGCAGAAGCTGTTTGAGAAAGTTTTATCCTCCTCAACCCCAGAACCACACACACACACACACACACACACACACGCACACACACGCACACACAACACACACCATTCTAAAATTGTCATGATAAAGAGTTTTTTCTGCTGGGTATAGTAGCTCACACCTGTTTTCCCAGCACTTTGGGAGGCTGAGGCAGGAGGATTGCTTGAATCCAGGTGTTCAAGACCAGCCTGGGCAACATAGAGAGACCCCCATCTCTACAAAAAAATTTAAAAATCAGCTGGGTGTGGTGGTGCCCACCTATAGTCACAGCTACTTGGGAAGCTGACGTGGGAAGATCATTTGAGTCTGGGAGGTCAAGGCTGCAGTGAGCTGTGATGGCACCACTGCTCTCCAGCCTAGGCAACAGAACAAGACCACTTCATAAAAAAAAATTTTCCCCCTTCTTTCTCCTACCAAAGTTAGGGAATGGGGCAAGAAATTTCCTTACACAGTTGGCAGAGGCTCCTACACAACCTCTCCTTTACAAGTTCAATGCTGGAAATTGCTTCTCGTCTGACTGTTGCCAATCTACTTGTCCAGACAAGTGCTGGATGCTGCTGCTGTGACGCTGAACACAGAGCACGAGCAAGATGCCATGTTCTCACTCCCAGGTATGCTAAGTAGATGAGCTTCCCAAGGGTCAAGTGGACCCCATGTAAGGTGGCTGGCCACCAGCAGTCGGCAGTTCTCCCTGCCTCAGCAAGAGGGCTACCTCTGGACAAGCTGACCCAGAAGGAAACTGCCAATGGGTGGACACCTCCCAGGGAGCTAAAGGCAGGAGGGTGGCAGGGTGGAGGTGAGGGCACGGAGGGTTCAAGCAGCTGCAGACCCATGCCAAAGGCCAAGTGCTGTACAGGCAAGAGGCCCCTAAGACTCTCCAAAGAGCCCCCACCACATCCCTCAAAAGCCAGCAAAGAGTTCCCAGCATCGGAGAGGTGGGGTTTCTGCAAGCAGCACCTGCTACCCCTTCCCTAATTTCCACCTGCTGGAGCCCAGACTGTGGAGAAAGCAAGAAGGATGTTCAATCAGGTGGAAACAATATTTTCAAACAGCGTATTCCAAATTCTGAAAGTGTCCAAAAATGTATGAAATCAAAGTGTGCCCTAAGACCCCTGCGCCCAGCAGAGGGACTTGAAGGGACACAACAGCAGTGAGAAGGAGAGATGGCTTTTGTATTCAGAGCTCCATACTTTGAGATTTCTCCATAAAACGGTTATAAGAATTATTGCAGCCATTATAATGACCAAACTAAACCAGGGACCTCAAGATTTAATAGCTTAGGTAAAAAGCTGCTATTTCTACAAAGAAAACTGTAACTGAAACTATAGATCCATCACTTTAATGATGCCGAAGGTACTTTGTAACACAGAATTTATGAGCCTGTGACCTGATAAATGTAAAGTAGTGGTACTCAGAACACAGCACAAAAAAGACTGATCAGAGTTTACTTTAGTTTTTTTTAATTAACCTATAATATAGTCAAGTGACACATTTTAAAATGAAGATCTTCCTAAATCCTTGAAGTTCAACTTTAAAATATTATTTTTCCATTTAAAAATCTGACCATTGAAGAACATTAAGTTTAAGGCTGCTTTTTATAGCATAACTAAATTTCCTTTATTTGTTAAACTGTATTTATAAATTGATATATTTGCTTTCCACTTTAAGGAGTACTATTGTCTGACTTAAAACTGTCTGAATAACTTAAATAACTTAACTATATAAATACAGAAAATGTGGAGTTTTCATAAATGTTCTCATGTTGTATATAAACTTAGTAAGATGAACATAAAATCATAGTCAATTAAACATTTTACACTAGAGTCACAAAGCTGGAGGCCAGGTGCAATGGCTTACACCTGTAGCAGCACTTTGGGAGGCCAAGGTAGGAGGATCACTTGAGCCCAGGAATTTGAGGAAAGTAGCCTGGGCAACATGGTGAAAACCCATCTCCACAAAAAAATTAAAAAATTAGCTGAGGGTAGTGGTATGAGCCTGTAGTTCCAGCTACTCGGGAGGCTGAAGCAGGAGGATTGCTTGAACCCAGGAGGTCAAGGCCACAGTGAGCTGTGATTGCACCACTGTACTCCGGTCTGGAAGATAGAGTGAGACTCTGTCTAAAAAAAAGAAAAAAAAAAGTTGGACTTAGTTACTAGGCTAAAACATTTCAAGCATGAAAATCAAGTATGTACAACCTACATAATGCAGAAATATTAATTTTGCCTAGATAGAGGCCCTAAGACCTGGGACTGGAGTTTTAATACTGATGCCAGAATGAGAGATGTAGACTAGGATTGTTCAAGGTAGTGAGTTGGTACCAAGATCGCTGCACAAATCTGAGATGCACAAAGAGTGGCTTAGTCAAAATAAAAATGGGAATAGTAAAAATATCACCAACTGACACAGAGAAGCTATCCAGAAGCTTTCCATCTGCCTGGGGGTGGTTCTGGATAGACAGAAAATTTAATGGATTCCTCAAACTAGTACTGCATGTTTGTGGGATGCAAATTTACAGCACCACATGGTAGGAATCTCAGGCCAAGAATTTCCATAGAAATGGTTGATGTCTGGGGCCTCAGGGAAGCAAATGTGAAACTACATTACACAGGACTTCTGTGTCTGCCCACAAAGAATGACTGTTATGGAAATTGTCCTCCCACCATGAACAACCAGAAAACCAGGCAAAATATATGGAAAAATAACAGTTTGGAGCATTGGCTAGCAGATGTGAAGGCCCAAGATGCCTGAGAGAAGGAGGAAAAGTGATGAGACACTTACGATTGCTCCAACTTCTTCTTGCCTAGACAGAGTGCTCAGTCTGCAGTTCAGCCAGGGGCAACCTGTCAGTCTCATTGAATTGAGGGGATAGAGATGGAGGTTCAAGAAGGCCGAGTCGTCTAGAATGTATGAGAAGGAATAATAGAGGAGAGTTGCCCGAAGACGGTGCTGGAGGCTGCACATGCTCTTTGGCTGAGTACTGTTCTGGGAATGCACGGGAGAAAGAAATCTGGAAAGCCTCAGGCCAATTCTTGGCGCTCACGAGGACTGGAAACAGATTCCATTTCCGCCAGCCAGAATGAAAAGACTTTGTAATATGCGGGCCTCGGGTAGAGTCCTCAGAAGTTTCTCACCTTAGTAGTGGGCCACTTACCAAGGTGAGAAATTAATCCTAGATGAAAAGCTGCTCTGGCCCCACCCTAACAGCACTTAAAAGCAAGCCTCAAAAGGATCAAATACCTACAACAAATAGTGTGGGCAAACAAAGTGCAGCACACCTTAATTTCGGAGGTGTAATGGGCAGGACTTGAGTGTAGATTTCGGAGGGGCAGGAGAGAGAATTGCTCAGGATGACTCACCCAGCTATAGGCTTGAGCAGCTAGGTGGACGATTGGATGACTGAAAGGGGAGCCATCCAGAGATAGAGGGGAGGGGTTGAAATGTAGCATGATGACAAAATTGTGAGTTTACTGAAACTCAGGGTTAGAAATTATGGCTTTCAGAAGACAGCAGCTACAAAGACCGTGAATGCAAGAGGAGGCAATGTGAGATGTATGACCAGAACCCAGGAGAGGGTGAAACTTACATGATTACTGGGGTTGAATTCTAAGAACAAATAAAAGAGAAGATGTGAGTCAAACTCCAGGAACATGAAATTCTTATACTCTATATTACAAAAACAAAAACAAAACCCCTCCCATCTTTGTGGCGCACTAATTATGACAGCAAACCTTTCACAATAGAGGTATTAAGAGTCAGTTCTGGCTGGGCACGGTGGCTCATGTACTTTGGGAGGCCAAGCCGGGTGAGTCACTTGAGGTCAGGAGTTTGAGACAAACCTGACCAACATGGCGAATTCCCATCTCTACTAAAAGTACAAACATTAGCTGGGCATGGTGGCATATGCCTATAATGCCAGCTACTGGTGAGGCTGAGACACTCTTGTCGTGAACTCAGGAGACAAAGGTTGCAGTAAGGTAAGATCGAGCCATCACACTCTAGCCTGGGCAACAAGAGTGAAACTCCGTCTCGAAAGAAAAACAAAGAGCCAGTTCTCTGAAGCATAGAATCAAGAAGATTATCTTTACTGCTCTGGCAGTTACTGTAACACTTCCAGGTACTGTGTGGCATTTGCAGTACAAATGAACACTGTATTGTTATTAGCATAAACGGTATGTTCTGATTACTTCTAAGTATCCACTACTATCAACTGAAAAAGTGATTACGGATGAATAGTAGCCCTGGCACGGTCTCAAATGTTCACTAGTTCTATTCTATGGGCTTTTTCTCTGCATCTCACCCACACAGACAAGATGTTTAGATAAAATATTAATACATCATTATATGGAAAATTACAAGCTGGATATCACATCACATCTCAGATATTTGCATTTTGACCTCTACCTCGGGCTTTAGAGATAAAATTATGTTTAAAAAAAAAAAGTCTTGGCTGGGTGCAGTGGCTCATGCCTGTAATCCCAACACTTTGGGAAGCAGAGGCGGGCAGATCACCTGAGGTCAACAGTTCGAGACCAGCCTGGACAACATGGTGAAACCCCGGACTCTACTAAAAATACAAAAAATATCTGGGCGTGGTGGCAGGCACCTGTAATCCCAGCTACTCGGAAGGCTGAGGTGGGAGAATTGTTTGAACCAGGGAGGCGGAGGTTGCAGTGAGCCGAGATTATGCCACTGCACTCCAGTCTGCGCAGCAAGGCAAGACTCTGTCTCAAAAAAACAAAAAGTCTTAAGTTATTTAAATTGCTTCTGAAAAATCAACTGATATATGTAAATGAAAATCTCAATCTCTAAAATGCACATGAAAGCTTCCAAAATTACTTAGCTCATACTTACTCACATCTAAGTGGGTTTTTTACTCTCTTTAGAACATACTTTAATTGTAGCCCAGCATCAAGAAGGCATAGTAAGACTTGTCACAAAACTCACATACACACTATTGTAAGGCCGATAGCCTCGCCGGGAGCCGGATGGACAATACTCACCCCCTCCACACCTGATAACACTTATCAGGAGGCCGGACGTCCTACTGGCGCCTGCCTTCTCCATGCAGGCTCCCCACACCCACTCATGCATTCCACCCCTAGCCCACACTCAGCATTAAAGCATACTGTCAGCCCAAAATTCAAAAATCCCACCGAGAGCCTAACCAATGACAGCTCGCCAAGTCCGGGTCCAGTCTCTCTCTCTGGCCAATATAGTTGCCCATGCTTTGTTTCCTCACCGGTCAATCTGTTACCTTCTCCAGCCCACCTGTGGGTAGCCCTGCTGGGCTGCCAATGGCAACTTGCCAAGTCCAGATCCAGTCTTTCTATGACCAATGCAGTTGCCCATGCTTTGCTTTGTTTCCCCACTGACCAATCTACTGCCATTACCCCCTATAAAACCCCATGCCCAGAACGGCCG
>CAUYLG010076235.1:0-53225 GCA_963573385.1 Cacajao melanocephalus
CCTCCGCCCTTTTCTTTTCAGCTCTCCCCTCCCTACTCTATTCTACAACCTCCCTCTTCTGACCCGCGTCCAGCCCCCTCCCCTCCCCACCCCCCTCCTCCCCCCTCCCCTCCCCCCTCCTCTCCCCTGCCTTCTCCTCCCACTCTGCTATGTAGCCCTTTGTCTACTCTCTGCACTCTGTCTCTGGCCCTCTTGGTGTCTTAGTGTCTCCCTGCCTCTCCCTCTTGTGCTCCCTAACATCTCTCTTTGCCTTTGCTTGGGTATGTCTCTGCTCTCCTGTGTCTTCAGCAGGGCTGGGCGTTGCTGGGGTGGCTTCCAGGTTCCTCCGCCTCCACACATCTTCCCTCAAGGCAGCCTGGGTTGTGCGGGGAACCCCAGGTGGGAGGTGACATGTGTCCCATGGGGCCACATGCTGGCCCCAGGTCATGTGGGGGAGCTGCTCTGCTGCTCCCGCTTGGGGCACCTGGGGACACATGAGCCCTGTGGGTGCGTCTGTGCATGGAGAGGGCTGGGTCCATTGTGGGGCTCAGGGAGGGGCCCTCACCTCACCCCTCCGGGCCAAGGGCCTGTGGGTAGTGGGCGGCTCTATTGTTACTTTGTTGTTTTTAATTAGAGTTTATTTAGTTGGTGCTCAGAGGGCTGGAGGAAGAGGCAGACACCCTGACCTGTTGCTTGGCAAAGCCTGCTGCACCCTCAGAGGCCGGCTGGGGCTGCTCTGCTCCTGGGGCTGGTGTGCAGCTGTTGGGGAGGCCCTGGGCCCGTGCTTCCCGCTGCCTGGGGAGCATCTGAGCCTCCGTGTTCTCGCCTGGGAGGGGAGGCAGGTGCTTTCTATGTTCTTACCTGGGAGGGGAGGCGGGCGCTCTGCCCTCCCATCTCCACTTTGCTTCTTTCCCAGGACTTCGGGGCACCCTCTGTTAGCCTGGATGTGTGCGTCTGGGGTGTGGGGGTGCTGCAATTTCTCACGTCGCTGAGCCCCTGCTGCCCTGGGGAGCAGGTGTGGGGCCTGGGACGGGGTTCCAGCCTGGAGGGCCTATGAAGATTAGAGCGTGCTCCTGAGAAACCCCCAGGCCTGTGAGGGCTGCTGGCGGCTTCCTGCCCTTGTGTGCCTGGGGCCTTGAGGCCCTCAGTTGCTGGCCCTGCCCCTGGCTGGGTCAGCCCGTGTCTGGCCACCTGAAACTCCTCTGACTCGCTTGGGCTGGGATGAGGACACAGTGGCTGGGCCCCTGCCCCAGGACTCTGCCTCATTTTCAGGAGGGCTCCTGCCACCTGGCCATCTCCTGTGGCCGTCTGAGCGGACCATTTGCCAACAGAGATTCTGGGCCCAGGAGCAAGGCTTTCCCTCCCCTGCTTCCAACAGCACTGTGCTACCTGGGTGGGGTCGGGGCTGAGCCAGCTCCCCACACAGAGCGGGCCTGGGGTGAGGGCAGGGGCCTCCAGCCACTCACCCCAGCACTGTCCCCGCTGAGTGCCAGGACCTCAGGCTGTGGGGAGGAGGCGGGAAGGTGGCCGCTTCCCTGGCTCTGTCTGCCCTCCCATCCGTGCCCAAGCCCCATCTACCATCCTGCCCTCTGCTCAGCTCTCTGGCCCTGTGTCTGTCCAGCCAGGCGGTCTGCCCTCCTCCTGTCCATCATTCATTCACCAGTGTTTATGGAGCCTCTGCCAGGTGCTGAGGACTCAGGACTGAATGAAGCCAGCTGAACGCTGCCCAGTGGGTTGTGTTCTGGGGACAGGATGCCTCCAGGCCTGTGTTCTTTGCAGCCCGGTGCAGTGCGGTGCTTAGCATTTGTCCATGTGCCAGAGAGCAGTCAGCACATGGACGGATGAGTGATGGTGATGAGTCTGTGCTTTTTTCTCCGTGTAGAAGATGGGATACGGCATGCAGGGTGCAGGCCTGGGGGTGCCACTTTGCATATGGTAGTCCGAGGAAGGACTGGAGGATGTGAGGGGTGAGCCATCCTGTGGTCTGGGAAGAGGTGTGGCTCGAGGTGGCAATTTGAGGGACGTGGGTGTCTCAGTTATCTTCAGAGCTTGAGAGTGCACAGGATCCCCAGAGAATGGGGAGCAGGGAGGAAGAGCTGCCCTGTGATGGAGACCAGGGCACCTGGGCTTACAGTTGCAGCTGGCAGTGCAGTGGGCGGAGCAGCAGAGGTGTGGCCTGGCTGTAGACGGAGTTTTAGGAAGGGAGAGCATGCTCTGCTCTGCAAAGGCCACGAGAGGACCCGAGGCTATGCACTGAGCCCCGTGGGTCTGAGGCAGGAGCTGGGCTGGCCGTGTGGTGGGGGCGGGGGCTTGCTGGGAATGGGAGGAGAGGGCTTGTGGTGGGCACCGGTAGGGAATGCTTGTCTTTCAGACAGTTTTGCAGCAAAGTGAGGCAGAGAGCTGGGGCAGGGGCAGGAGGGAGATGGAGGCCAGGAAGGTTTTATGAAGTTGGAGGTTTACAGCCCATCCGTGCCACGTGTGTAGTCCAGGAGGAAAGGACAAGTGGACTGTGTGGATGGAAAGGGGACAGCCCGGGAGCCATGAGGGAAGCAGAGTCCAGGACCTCCGGGGGTGCATCTGCTCAGGCCAGCAGATGTGGGAAGGGCGGTGTGGAAGTCCTCCTCCCACCGTGTCTGAGTTTCCACTGAATTTAGAAGAAAGTCCATCAGCTGAGATGGGGTGGGAAGAAGCGAGACGGAGGAGGGGAGCGAATGCGTGAGTGTGTGGACTGGTAGCTCCTCCATGCGCTGTTCCAGCCTCCGCCTCCTCCTGGCCCCTCCACCTACCCCTTCCTCGCCCCGTTGTCACCCATTCACTCACTGTTTCCTCAGGAAGGGGCTTGTCAAGCGCAGCTACTACCTCGTCCTGTTCCAGTTGCTGGGGACACAGTAGTGCACAAGACAGGCCGTTCCTGCCCTCTCTGAGGCTGCGTCCTCCCGGGAGAGGCGGGCGGTGAATGTCGCAGGGGAGTCGGGTGAAGCGTGTCCTGCTGGGATCGGGTGGCCCCTGGGAAGCAGCTCCAGCAGGGGAGAGGCTGTGAGGGTGGCAGGGGCAGGGTGGGCCTTGGCTCGGGTGTGGGAGGGCTCTGAGTATGGGTGTGGCCCAATTGACTCCTGACGGGTGCTCCTGACAGTAGGGAGAGAGTGGGAGCCGGAAGCGGTGATCCAGGTGGGAGTGTTGAGGGCTTGGACCGGAATGCAGAACCCGCAGGAAGCCCCGGGGCGCCTCCAGAGTCCGTCGCCCATCAGCACAGGCGCCTTCCCCCTTCTGTGCCCCAGCCCGTCTCACACACGTCCACACGCACAGTCCTGTCCCCACGTCTCTGCCTCTGCCCTCCCAGGCCCCTCAGGAAGCCCCTGTCACAGCCTCTGGCTGTGGGGCTGGTTCCACCTGGGGGTCAGGGGCCGGGCGACAAGTCAGGGCCCCCAGAGCCCAGAAGCCCCGGGCGTCCCCACCCCTGTCGTGGCTCCAGCCTGGTGCTTCCGTTCAGTGTCCTTGGGGACTTGAGAGAAATGTGTCCTGGCTCAGGCCGGCAGCTCTCCGGGGGACATTTCCAACCTCAGCTTCTCGTTTTAGTCTAAATTAAACTGGGATCTCTTTCCAGGACATGTAATTACAGCCCAGCTTCCTCCCTGGACCTGGCCTCCTGTGGGATGAAGAGAGGGTGTGTGGCTGTGGCACCAGGAGGGAGTCTGGTCGACGGAGCTCAGGGGCCGAGGCAGTGCTGACCCTGAGCTTCCTGGGCTCGGCTCTCGGCCACTGGGTGACCGCTGTGACCTGTTCTCTTGGGCTTTGTGGACGCAGGCCGACTCAGATGGTGGCAGGCACTTCTGGGGCACAGGGAGAGCCAGGCCCAGCTGAGGGCCCCACGGATGGTCTTCACGGGCAAGGAGGGTCCACCCAGGGGAGCAGTGACCATGTGCGAGTGTGCAGCCCAGGGACACTGCCTTCCTGTAAAGTGACCCAACATTGTGTCTGGACACAGGTGACGAGACACTGCCCGAGTGGCCAGCACACGTTTGAGCGTGGACTGAGCTGGGCGTGTCCACGCCATGCTGAGCTCCTCTGCGCCAGGCTCTCTGCCTCAGCCTTGGGTCCACGGACTGCAGCCCTGCAGGAAGTTCAGCCTCCCGACCTCTGGTGCCGGGTCAGGCTGGGCTTTGCCAGACATCCTCTCCGCTTCCCTGCCTGAGGCTGGAAATGGCCTACGTAGGCCCTGACCCTGCCTCCCTCACCGCCACTGTGGCCGGAAGCAGTGGAGCAGAGGCTGAGTTCTGATAAGCCCCCGTGTTCTGGGGCTGGGGCTGGGGTCACTCCAGGCGTCACCTGGCCGGGGACTCCACAGGCGCCTGGTCCTGTGGTGCCACTGAGAACCCACAGTGCAGGGCCCCTGCCCACGCGCAGTCAACGTGGCGCGGCTGCGAGGGAGGTGGCTGCTCATCTAGGACCCTGTGTCCCTTCCTAACGGTGGCCTCTGCGTCCTGGGGACCGGCCTGGCGCTGCTGTGATAGGGGGGATCCCAGCCCCCTCTTCAGCACACAGCCCTGGCTGGGTCTTTATAGAGGGCCTGGCCCACACCCCCACTCCTTTTCTCTGTGCCCCCCACCTCCTGCGTTTCAGGGTTCTTAACACTCTCCTGGACTGGAGGGCAGAACTGGGCCTGCTGGGAGCCCCCAGGGTCTCCCGATTCTGTGCGAGGTGGGGGTCCACACTGGCTGGGCGTGAGACCTGTGCGGGGCTTGGCTGTGCTGTGCGTGGGAGGCTGACCCTGGCCTCAGGCTCCAGTCCTGTGGAGTCTTCTCTGCGGTCTCCGTATCTCCATGTGTGCTATGAGTTACGGAGGAGCTGCCTGAGGAGCCCGAACCTGGAGACTCCCTGGGTAGAAGCAGCGTGGAGCTAGCTTGCCACACGGGCATCGGGCCAGCACTGCAGACGCCTGGGTCTCTCATACGCCTGGCCTGGCACAGAAGACCCGAGGGAGGGTTGGCCTCTCTGCAAATCTTTCACCAGGTGGCCTGGGGGGCAGAAGGAGCCCAGGCACAGGGCTGGGTACCACAGACTTTCCCAGGCGGATGGTGGACACGGGTGGGAGAGAAGGGAGGAAGGTTTCAGCTCAACCCAGAGGAATTTTGTCATTCATGGGGGTCTGGACTGCTGTCCCGAGGCAAGTGGGGATTGGACCAGGTGGTCTGTTCTGTATTCATATGTCCCTGATATGGGCCAGGAACTTGCTGGGCACGATGGAGCCAGGGCCCGGCCCCGCCAGGGTGTGTGTTCTGCCGACTGCGAAGTCCCCGTGCCCCAGGATCCACTCTGTGCTCCAAGTCTCTCCTCCCGACAGTGACTGCAGGCTGGGCTCCCGGGGTGGGCGGTTCTGCAGGTGTGCACCGTCCCCCTCCGTGCCTTTCTCCTCAGGGGTCCCATCAAGAGGGTCAGTCAGTCGGAGGCTGGATTTCCTGCCCCAGTAGCTGGAGGGGTTGGGGTCCGGGGAGCTTGTGGTAAGGACAGTGAGTGGCAGGTCTGGAGGCCATGAGGCTGGGGTGAGCTGAGAAGCCTTGAAGGTTAGGGTGAAGGGAGTGTCAGCCCAGGGCCCAGTTCTCGGGACAGTGTGGGAGGGATGGGGCAGGCCCACAGGGCAGTCTTGGGGCCTGGGACTGGCCGTGCTCGTCTCTCTCCGTGGTGCTGATCTGTCCAGCTCTGGCTGTGGGTGGGCGAAGGAAGGGAGGGACACAGCTGTGTGGTGGCTGGGGTACACGCCCACTCCTGGGACCGTGGCTGCCTTGTGTGGCCAGGCAGGTTGAGCTGTCAGGGCTCATGGCTGCTCTGAATTTTGGGTCTGTGGCTGGTGGGCTGAAGGAGCATAGCCAGGGGTCTGAGATGGGCTCTAAACTTGTCAGTATTTAAGGAGCTTTCACATAAAAACCCATGTTTTCATCTTGCTTGGGAGAAGTCCCTGGAGCCCTCACTCCCTCTGGAACAGCTGCGTCTGGGTCTGGGAGACCAGACAGGCAGTGCCAGGCTGGCTCTAGAAGAGCTGCCCCTCCTGGGGCTGGTCCGTTCCGGGCCATCTGTGGCTTCCGGTCCAGGCTCAGGCCCCAGGTGCTGGCTGGGGCTGCTGCCTTCCGGGGCCCAGGGGGTCAGGCCTGTGGTGCCTCACGAGGATGGCTGAGCTGGTGTAGTGTGGTGACTGGGGGACAGGGGACCTGCATTCTGTGCAGATGCACCCACAGAGGTCAGGGGTTCGAGTCCGTGCCACAGGAGGGTGGGAGTCTTGCTCCTGTGGCCACCTCTCCTTCACACTGGAGCCCAGAGCTGCACATTCACACTGAGGTGAGAATGGGTACTAATGGCTTCTTGGGCCCTGGAACAGAAGAGGTGAGAAAGCGGGTGCTGGCAGTGGAACTGTCGACGGAGAGTCCTCCACCCTGCGTGGCTGTGTGCCGCCTCACCCTGTGGAACCATCTCCATTCGATCCTGCAGCCGACCAACACTAGTGCAGGTTCATTCCCAGCAGGTCACATGGTAGCACCCCCCCGCCCAGTCCCTGCCCTTTCCACGACTCTGCTGCGAGCTCCTTTCTCCAGGGCTGGGCAGGCCCTTCTAGGAGCCCCCATGATACCAGCCACTGCCACCCTCCCTGTCTCCCTCGAGAACACAGAAGCCCAGTGAAAAGGGGCCTGCACCCTGGTCCCCCCTCACTCTGTGTGTGGCCTCTGTGTCTTCTCCCAGACTCCCACCCCTTCCCCTCCAGGCTGGCCTCTCTTCGCCCTCCTCTCTCCCCTAGAGGTTTCCCCGCTGGCTCTCCACAAAGCCCAGCCTCTACTGCCAGGCTCATTCCCTTGAAAGACTGGACATTGGTCTGCTGGGGAGGCTGGAGCAAAGCAGCATAGCCGGGCGCTGCAACAATTTCCTTCTTACTTCTGCAGTCCGGAGGTCCAAGATCAGGGTGTCAGCGGGGTTGGTTTCTGGTGAGGCCTCTCCTCCTGGCTTGCAGATGACTGCCTTCTTGTGGTGGGCACAGCTTGGTGACTGGATGGACCCCAGACCCTGAGGTTGGCAGGATGCAGAGCCAGGCCTGCGGGGTCCATTGTGGCCATGCAGGGGCTGCACCCCACAACCTGGTGCATCGTGTGAAATGATGAGATGTTCTATGTTTGTAGAATCCGGTGCGTCGGGTGAAACGGTGAGACGCTGGGTGTTTGTAGAATCCGGCGCGTCGGGTGAAACGGTGACGCTGGGTGTTTGTAGAATCCGGCGCGTCGGGTGAAACGGTGACGCTGGGTGTTTGTAGAATCCGACGCGTCGGGTGAAACGGTGACGCTGGGTGTTTGTAGAATCCGGCGCGTCGGGTGAAACGGTGGGACATTGGGTGTTTGTAGAATCCGGCGCGTCGGGTGAAACGGTGGGATGTTCAACACTGCAGGCAGACAGGCAGAGATCAGAGACCAGGAGCAACAGGTGGAGCGGCTGCCGTGTTTCCATTGGCGAGCATTGGAGTTGCGTGGCCCCCAGACACACAGAGACAGGGACACACGGAGGAGCAGCCGTGGCACTGCAGCCGTGGCACTGCAGCTGTGGCACTGTGTGTCTCACCTGGTGCTAGGCTAGGCTATGTGCCATCTCCAGTGAGGCGCTCTCTCTAGGAGGGCAGAGGACCCCCCACCCTCCCAGGAGGCACCTTTACTCCACGGACTTGCCAGGGTCCACAGCCTGGGACTGTGGGCATGTGGGTGAAGGTGCGGCACAGAGCTGCTAGGAGGGAAGTGGGGAGCGCTTCCCTGAGACGTGAAAAGGTAAAATGAAAAATAAAAGCTGGCCACTTTTTTTTCTTTTTTAAGGCTTACTTTTACGTGAGGTTTCTTATGTGCTGGCTGCTGTTTTAATACAATAATTTAATAAATCTAAGAGCTAGATGCTGATATGAACACCCTCCTTTTTTAAAAAGAATAATATTTTATTTTGAGCTAATTATAGATTCATAATATGCAGTTGTAATAAATGATGTAGAGAGAGCAGTGCACCCTCTACCCAGTTCCCCCAAAGGAACTGTCTTAGGAACTGTAACAGCAGGGTCACAGTGTCATGACTAGTGTGCTGATATAGGCACAGTCAGGGCCCAGAGCATCCCGTCCCGGGAGGGCCCCTCATGCCAGCCCCCTGTGGCCACACCCACTTTCCTCCCACCTCACCCCTCCTTACTCCGTGACGACCACTCATCTATGCATCTCTGCAATTTCGTCTTTTCAATAATATTAGATAAATGAAGTCATACCTTCGGATTGGCCTTTTTCACGTGTTTGCTTCATGAAATACTATGAACAAAGCTGTATACAGATTCATGTACAGGTTTTTGTGTAAACATGAGTTCTCACTTCTCTGGGATAAATGACCAAGAGTTCAATCATTAGGCCATGCTGTAGTCACGGTTTTAGTTTTTTAAGAAACTGCCAAACTGTCAGCCAGAGTGGATGTCCCGTTGCACATTCTCAGCCCCCTATGAGCGGTCCAGTTTCTTCACAGCCTCACCACACGGGGTGTTGTCCGTATATATGTTCGTGTATATGTATATCGTGCCTTTGGTTTGCATTTCCATAATGGCCAATGATACTGGATGTCTTTTCCTGTGGTTCTCTGCCATCCGCATGTCCATTTAGTTGAAATGTATCTTCATCTATTTTGCTCGTGTTCCAGTGGCGTTCTTTGATATTAGTCTATTGCTAGATATGTGGTTTTTCAGATATTTTTTCCTACTCTGTAGCTTTTTTCTCCCATTTTCTTTTTTTTTTGGCTGAGCACAGGAGACTTTATTGATGGTACACGACAAGGTGGGGCTCCCTAGGCCCCTCCCTCTTCAAGGGGTCTGCATGGAAACTGTGAGGAGGGGCGATTCCGTGTGGTGGGGGACTCGGTGTGGCAGGGACTCCCCAGCACTGAGGGCCTCTCTTCCTCTGGTGCTCTCGCTGGGGCTGGTGGTCCGGGGGTCTCACTCCTTGGAGGCCAAGTGGGTCATGAGGTCCACCACCCCGTTGCTGCAGCCAAATCCATTCTCATACCAGGAAATGAGCTTGACAAAGCGGTCGTTGAGGGCAATGCCAGCCCCAGCATCGGAGGTGGAAGAATGGGTGTCGCTGTTGAAGTCAGAGGACACCACCTGGTGCTCGGTGTAGCCCAGGATGCCCTTGAGGGGGCCCTCCGATGCCTGCTTCACCATCTTCTTGAAGTTGTCATATTTGGCAGGTTTTTCCAGATGGCAGGTCAGGTCCACCACTGACATCTTGGGAGTGGGGACACGGAAGGCCATGCCGGTGAGCTTCCCGTTCAGCTCAGGGATGACCTTGTCCACGGCCTTGGCAGCGCCAGTAGAGGCAGGGATGATGTTCTGGAGAGCCCCGCGGCCGTCACACTGCAGTTTCCCGGAGGGGCCATCCACGGTCTTCTGGGTGGCAGTGATGGCGTGGACGGTGGTCATGAGTCCTTCCACGATACCAAAGTTGTCATGGATGACCTTGGCCAGGGGCACTAAGCAGTTCGTGGTGCAGGAGGCATTGCTGACGATCTGGAGGCTGTTGTCATACTTCTCATGGTTCACGCCCATCACAAACATGGGGGCATCCGCAGAGGCGGCAGAGATGATGACCTTCTGGCTCCACCCTGCAAGTGAGCCCTGGCCTTCTCCATGGTGGTGAAGATGCCAGTGGACTCCACCACGTACTCAGCACCAGCATCACCCCACTTGATTCTGGAGGGATCTCGCTCCTGGAAGATGGTGATGGGATTTCCATTGATGACAAGCTTCCCGTTCTCAGCCTTGGCGGTGCCATGGAATTTGCCATGGCTGGAGTCGTACTGGAACATGTAGACCGTGTAGTTGAGGTCAATGAAGGGATCATTGATGGTGACAATATCCACTTTACCAGAGCGAGAAGCAGCCCTGGTGACCAGGCGCCCAATACGACCAGATCCGTTGACTCCGACCTTCACCTTCCCCATGGTGTCTCAGAGATGCGGCTGGCGATGGGAGACAAGATGTGGCTGTCTGTCGAACAGGAGGAGCAGAGAGCCCATTTTCTTAATAGAAACTTTTGCAGAGCAAAACTTCTAAATGTTGGTGAAGTCCAGTTTGTCAGTTTTTCCTTTTGTAGATGAGGCTTGTGGGGAGAAGTCTCTGCCAGCCTGGAGCATGAAGATTTTTCCTGTGATTTTCTTTTGCTCAAAGTTGTGTCAGTTTACATTTTACATGTATCAGCTGTGAGGTTTAGGTTGAGGAGTTTGTTTTGTTTTTTGCCTGCGGATGTCCAGTTACACCAGTACCATTTGTTGAACGGGCTATATTTGTTCCATTGAATTGCTTTTGTGCCTTTATCAAAAATCAACTGGGCATGCTTGTCTGGATGTATTTCTGGGCTCTGTATTCCATTCCATTGATCTGTGTGTCTGTCCCTCGTGCCACAAGTCCTGGTCACTGTCGTTGTGTAAGAAGGCTTGGAATTGGGTAGACTTACTCCTCTCATTTTGTTCTTTTTCTTTTAAATTATTTTAGCCATTCTAGTTTCTTTGCCTTTTATATACATTTTAGAATTGTCTTGTCAATATATGCAAAAAATATTGATAGGGATTGTATAAAACCTGCGTGTTAGCTTGGAGACAGTGAGCATTTTTTCTGTGTTAAGTCTTCCAGTCCAGGAACACGAGCTGTGTCTCCATTTATGTAGATCTTTGATTCCTTTCATCAACATTTTGCAGTTTTCAGGATACAAGTCCTGTACGTATTTTGTTACATTTACATCTAAGTATTTCTTTTATTTTGTGTGATTATAGATGGTATTGTATTTTAAATGTTGGTATCTGTATGTCCATTGCTGGTATATATAAAAACCATAGATTTCTATATGTTCATCATGTATCCTACAGCCCTGCGGAACTAACTTGTTAGTAGTTCTAGGACAATTTATTTGTCGATTCTCTGGAATTTCCTATGTTGACAAACATGTCATCTGCAAAGAGGAGCAGTTTTATTTCTTCTCTTCAGATCTGAATGCCTTTCCTTTTCTTTCCTTACTGCATTTACTAGAACTTCTAGTACTATGTTGAAGAGGGTGCTATGGTGAGAGGGGCATTGCTGCTTTGTCTCTAATTTGCGGAAGAAAACATTCAGACTTTAACCGTTAAGAATAATGTTAGCGGGGTTTTTATAGTTGCTCTTTATTAAGTTGAGGCAGTTTCCCTCTGTTCTAGTTTTCCAAGTGCTATTACAGCAAATGACTGTTAGATTTTACCAAGTGCTTTTTTTGCATTGGCACGATCACGTGTATAATGATTGATTTTTTGAGTACTGAACTAGCCGTACATCCCTGAAATAGACATGGTCATGGTATGTCATTCTTCTGATATTGCTGAAGTCTATTTGCTAAAATTTCGTTAAGGATTTTTACTTATGTATCATGAAGGCTGTTGGTCTGTGGTTTTTTGTTTTTGGTACTTTGTCTTGTTTTAATATAAGGGTAATGCAAGCTCCATAAAATGAATTGGGAAATGTTCTCCCTCTTCTATTTTCTTTATTTCTTTCTTTTTTGAGACCAGACTCTTCCTCTGTCACCAGGCTAGACTGCAGTGGCACAATCTCAGTTCACTGCAACCTCTGCCTCCTGGGTTCAAGTGATTCTCCTGCCTCAGCCTCCAGAGTAGCTGGGACTATAGGTGCGTGCCACCATGCCCGCCTCATTTTTATATTTTTGGTAGAGACAGGGTTTTACCATGTTGGCCAGGATGGTCTCGATCTCTTGACCTCGTGATCTACCCCCCACGGCCTCCCAAAGTGTTGGGATTACAGGCATGAGCCACTGCGCCCGGCCCCTCTTCTGTTTTCTAAAAGCCATGTGTACAGATGGAGTTAGTTCTTTAAATGTTTGTTAGAAATCTGCAGTGAATCTAATTGGCCCTGGAGATTTCCTTTTTGGGAGCTTTCAAAGTATGCATTCAATTTCCTTCACAGTTATATGGATATTCAAATTATCCTTTTCGTGTTGGGTAAGTTGTGTCAGTTTGCGTTTTTGAGGAGTGGTCCATTTAGTCCACATAGTTGAATTTATGTGTGTAGAGTTGTTCTTAGCACTCCCTCATTATCCCTTTGATGTCTGTAGGGTTCATACTACCCCCGTTTCATTTCTTACGTTGGTAATTTTTGTCTTCTCTTTTTGTTCTTGTGTGTGTGTGTGGTTTTTTTCTTTTGGTCAGTCTTGCTGGAAATTTGTCAGTTACATCAGTTTTTTCCAAAGAACCAGCTCTCTGTTTGTTTGGTTGATTTTTTTCCCTTTTTTTTCCTTATTATTTCATTTATTTCTGCCCTTATTTTATTACTTCCTTCATCCTGTTTGTTTTGAGTTTATTTTACTCTTCATTTTCCCTGTTCCTGTGGCAAGACCTTAGACTAGTGATTGCAGTTTTCGTTTTTTTTTTCTGTAAATTGGCTTCTTAGGCCAGGTGCAGTGGCTCACGCCTGTAATCCCAGCGCTTTGGGAGGCCAAGGCGGGTGGGTCACCTGAGGTCAGGAGTTCAAGATCAGCCTGGCCAACATGGTGAAGCTACATCTCTACTAAAAATGCAAAACTTCACCAGGCGTGGTGATGGGTGCCTGTAATCCCAGCTACTCAGGAGGCTGAGGTAGAAGAATCACTTGAACCTGGAAGGCAGAGGTTGCAGTGAGCCAAGATTGCGCCATTGTACTCCAGCTTGGGTGACAGATTCCGTCTCAAAAAACAAAAACTAAAACAAAAAATTTGCTTCTTAGTACTACTTTAGCTGTATACTACACATTTTAATATGTTATATTTTCGATTTAATTCAATTCCATGTATTTTTATTTTGTGCTTTTATCATTTTACCTTATTATTTTATTTTTTGAGATGGAGTCTCACTCTGTCGCCCAGGCTGGAGTGCAGTGGCACAATCTTGGATCACTGCAACCTCTGTCTCCCAGGTTCAAGCGATTCTCCTGCCTCAGCCTCCCAGATAGCTGCGATTACAGGCACCCGCCACCACGCCAGGCTAATTTATGTATTTTTAGTAGAGACGGTATTTCGCCACGTTGCCCAGGCTGGTCTCCAACTCCTGACCTCAGGTGATCTGCCCTCCTCGGCCTCACAAAATGCTGGAATTACAGGCGTGAGCCGTGGTGCCTGGCTTCCATATATTTTTAAATTTTGCTTTAGACTACCTTTTTGACCTGTGAATTGTTTAGAATATATTATTTAGTTTCTAAGTGTTTGGAGGTTTTCCAGTATCTTTTTATTTTTCATTTCTAGTTTGATTCCATTGTGGTCAGATAACATACTCTGTGTGATTTCAATAATTTAGAATTAGTAAGGTTTGCTTTTGGCCCAGGATGTGGTTTATCTTGGTATATGTCCCACAGCACTTGGAAAGAATGGATATACTGTGTAGAGTGTTCCATGAATGTGGATGAGTGTCTGTTTAAGGTGTTATTGAATTTTCCTATATCCTTGCCAATGCTCTGTCTAGCTGCTTTATCAACTGTTGAGAGAGGGTTGTTGACATCTCCTTCCTATAATTTTGAATTTGTCTGTTTCTCCTTCCAGGCCCTTCAGTTTTTGCTGCATGTATTTTGAAGCTCTGTTGTTTGGTATACATATTGCTATGGTTGGAATGTTTGTGCCATGTCCAAAGTTCATGTTGAAACTTGATCCTCAATGCAACAATATTAAGTATTAAGAGGAGGGGCCTTTGGGAGATGATTAACCCATGAGGGATCTATCCTCATGGATGGGATTAGTGCTTTAAAAAGGGGCTGAAGAGGAACCGTGAGGACACAGGATTCCTCCCCTCTGGAGGATATAGGAGCAAGGTGCCATCTTGGAAGCAGAGAATGGGCCCTTATTAGATACTGAACCTGCTGGTGTCTTGATCTTGGACTTCCCAGCCTCCAGAACTGTGAGAAAGAAATTTCTATTATTTATAAACCACCCAGTCTCAGGTATTTTGTTATAACAGCACAAATGGACTAAGACATTCTTGCTTAGGATTGCTGTGTCTTCTGGAGAGACTTCATTTGTATCTGTATCTCTGTGTCTCTGGTAATTTTAGTTACTCTGAAGTCTACTTTATCTGCTGTAAATATAGTCACTGTTGCTTTTCTTTGATTAATATTCATGCAATGTTCCTTTTCCATCCTTTTACTTCAAGCCTGTATTTCAACTTGTTATATTTGAAACAAGTTGTTTGTAGACAGCATATGGTTGGGTCATGTTTTGTAGTCCATTATACCAATTCTGTCTTTTATTTGGTTTATTTAGACCAGGGGTCCCCAAGCCCTGGGCCATGGACCAGTACCAGTCTGTGGCTTGTTAGAAACTGGGGTGCACAGCAGGAGGTGGTGGTGGGTGAGCAAGCATTACCACCTGAGCTCTGCCTCCTGTCAGATCAGCAGTGGCATTAGATTCTCATAGGAGCAGGAGCCCTAGTGTGAACTGTGCATGCGAGGGATCTAGGTTGTATGCTCCCTGTGGTAATCTAACTGATGCCTGATGATCTGAGGTAGAACAGTTTCATCATGAAACCATCCCCCAACCCCAGCCCCATCTGTGGAAAAACTGTCTTCTACAAAACTGGTCCTTGGTGCCAAGAAGGTTGGGGACGGCTAATTTAGACTGTTTACATTTAATATAATTATTGTTATGTTAGAATTTAGGTCTGCTATTTTAATTTTTGTTTTGTTCTGTTTAACATTTGTTCTGTTTGATATCACCATTTGCATATTTTCTGGTTTCTTTTTCCTGACTTTCTAAAGGTTACCTGCACTTATTTTAGAATTCTGTTTTATTTTCTATGGTATTTTTGGTGTCTCTCTTGTATAGATTTTTAGAGTTGTGCTAAGTGTTGCATTATGTGTACGTAACTTATCCCAGTCTTCGAGTGGTGTTAGTTCACCAGTTCAAGTATAGAGATCTTACTTAGGTGCCACTACCTTACTCCATTTATAATACAGTTGTCTTAAATATTTCCTCTGCATATATTTAGAAGCACATCAAAGTGTGCTGTCATTTTTTGCTTCAAACATCAAACATAGTTCAGAAAACTCAAAGGGAGAAGGAAATCTTATTTACCCGTATTTTTATTCTTTCCGGTTTTCTTTCTTCCTAATGGTCAACAATTAAAAAAAATTCCTTCTATTTAGAGAAATTTCTTTAATTATTCTTTTAGGATAGGTCTGCCGGTGACAAATTCTCTTACTATTTATTCACCTGAGAATGACCTGATTTTTCCCTTTATTCTCCAAAGACATTTTGCTGGGTATAGATATCTGGGTTGACAATTCTTTCAGCATCTGAAAATATTGTACAACTTTCCTCTGACCTTCATGGCTTATGATGAGAAATCTGTCAGCTGAGTTGCTTTTCTAAATAGATAAGGTATTATGTTCCTCTGTATGCTTTCAATTCTTGTTTCCAGTTTTTGGAAATCTGACTGTGATGTATCTTGTTTTGATTACCTTTGAGTTGATCTTGTTTGGGGTCCACTCTGCTTCTTGAATCTGTAGGTTTATTTCTCTTACCACGTGTAGGGAGTTCTCAGCCATTACTTCTTTGAGCCCTGTCTTCAGTCCCCTTTTTTTCTGGAACTGTGATGATTTTAATATTATGGTTCCATAGTTTTTGTTTTGTCTTTCTTTTTACTTTTTGAGACAGGGTCTCACACTGTTGTTTGGGCTGAAGCAATCCTCCCATCTCAGACTCCTGAGTAACTGGGACTACAGGCACACACCACCATGCCTGAATAATTTTTTAAGATTTTTTTGTGGAGATGGAGTCTAAGTATGTTGCCCAGGCTGGTTTAAAACTCCTGGAACCGAGCAATCCTCCCACCTCAGCCTCCCAAAGTGCTGGGATTATAGGTGTGAGCCACCATGCCTGGCCTTCTTTTTTCATTTTCTTTTTTTGAGATGGAATCTCTCTCTGTTGCCCAGGGTGGAGTGCAGTGGTGCGGTCTTGGCTCACTGCAATCTCTGCCTCCCGGGTTCAAGCAATTCTCCTGCCTCAGCCTCCCGAGTAGCTGGGATTACAGGCGCGTGCCACACGCCAAACTAATTTCTGTATTCATTTTTAGTAGAGATAGGGTTTCACCATGTTGGCCAGTCTGGTCTTGAATTCCTGGCCTCAGGTGATCCACCCACCTGGGCCTCCCAAAGTGCTGGGATTACAGGCATGAACCACCGCACCTTGCCCCTTCTTTTTTCTTAAGTCTACATTTTCTCTGTTCATACTGGGTACTTTCTGTTATTATTATTATTATTATTTTTTTTTTTTTTTGAGACAGTCTCACTCTGTCACCAGGTGCCAGGCTGGAGTGCAGCGGTGCGATCTCGGCTCACTGCAACCTCTGCCTCCCGGGTTCAAGCAATTCTCCTGCCTCAGCCTCCCAAGTAGCTGGGACTACAGGCGCCTGCCACCACGCCCAGCTAATTTTTGTATTTTCAGTACAGACAGGGTTTCATCATGTTGGCCAAGATGGTCTCGATCTCTTGACCTCATGATCTGCCTGCCTCAGCCTCCCAAAGTGCTGGGATGACAGGCATGAGCTGCTGCGCCTGGCCTATTATTTTTTAATATATTCATTAATTCTTTCCTCTGTCCCTTCTGTTCTGTCACTGGCCCATCCACTTAGTTTTTATTTTGTTTATTGTATTTTTTAGTTGTAAAAATTTCATTTGATTTTTCTTTAATCTTCTCTTTCACTGATGGTATTTTCTGTTTTTTTGGTTAGTTGCATGGATGTTTATAATTGTGGAGTTATTTTTATCATAACTGCTTTACAAGTATTTGTCAGGTAATTCTAATATATCTGTTATCTTGGTGTTGGCATTTTATTGTCTTTCTTCATCTAGGGTTAGATCTTCCTTGTTTTTCATAAGATGAGTGATTTTTTCACTGAAAGTTGGACATTTCCACATAATTTTCTGAGACTCTGGATCTTATTTATTTATTGTTATTATTTTTTAGACGGAGCCTCCCTGTCACCCAGGCTGGAGTGCAGTGGCATGATCTTGGCTCACTGCAACCTCTGCCTGCTGGGTTCAAGTGATTCTCCTGCCTCAGCCTCCCTAGTAGCCGGGACTATAGGCGTGCGCCACCAGGCCCGGCCTGGATCTTACTTAAACCTGTTTTAGCTGGGCCTCACCAAGCCTGGTCCTGAAGGGGACAGGGTGTGCTGCCTGCCTCAGCCTCCCTGGTAGCTGGGACTGCAGGTGTGCGCCTTTAGTTTTCGTGGTTGCTGACCAGGTCCCATCCCAGCTGTGGTGGCCTTACGGCTCAGAGCTTTGCTGCCCTTGACCTCTTCCGAGGTGGACTGGGCACTCCAGCCAGCCCAATGCCCCAGTGGAGATGAGAGTGACAAGGATCAGGAGGTCAGCACGAGGGGCTGTAGAGCCTTTCCTGCAAGGGCCTCCTACTTCTCCCTGAAGGAGGTGGTTTGGGGCTTAGCGGCCATGGTGTCCACTCTGTAGGGTCCCCATTCTGTCCTGCAGCCCTCTTTAGGGGACACAATGGGGAGGTTTCTGCACGTGGCAGGAACCTCCCTGTGCTTTGAGCAGGGACCGTGGCACTCGTGTGGGGCTGGCCTCAGTGTGTGTCCATGTGTGTTGCTGTGCCACTGTGTAGGCACGGCATTGTCATTCTGGGGCCCAGGCCGCAGCACCACCTGCTCCTGGTTTGTGAGCCTGGACACGTGGAATGTGCTCTTTTATTTTTTTGAGATGAAGTCTTGCTGTTGCCCAGGCTGGAGGCAATGACGCAATCTCGGCTCTCTGCAAACTTCAACTCTCGGGTTCAAGTGATTCTCCCGCCTCAGCCTCCCGACTAGCTGGGATTACAGGCACCCGCCCCCACGCCTGGCTAATTTTTGTATTTTTGGTAGAGATGGGGTTTCACCATGTTGGCCAGGCTGATCTTTAGCTCCTGACTGCAGATGATCCACCTGCCTCAGCCTCCCAAAGTGCTGGGATTGGGATGTGCTCTCGTAACCTCAGTTTCCTTGTCTTACAAAGAACTGTGTAATGGTGCTGACCCCTGAGGGTGTCATAGGAGTCCCTGGCATGTAGTAGATGGCTCACACGCTGTCATGTGTGCGCTTGGGGATGGGGTCTCCACATGCCATGCCCAGCTCTTATTCTACCTGGTCCTTGCTTTGGAGCAGGCTAGGTGGCTTCCACTTCCTGGCCTGTTGGCGCAGGGACTTGGGGGGGAGGCCGAGGGGATGCTGCGGCGTCTTTAACCGAGACCCACAGGCTGTCTCCATGGCAGTTGCAAGCAGGCTTCTGGGTGAGAACCAGTGCCCTGAAAGTCAGTGACAAAGCAGATCCCAGGGATGGTGCCTCCCCTGCCAGC
This sequence comes from Cacajao melanocephalus, assembly GCA_963573385.1. Lineage (NCBI taxonomy): Eukaryota > Metazoa > Chordata > Mammalia > Primates > Pitheciidae > Cacajao > Cacajao melanocephalus. The sequence continues at coordinate 18,375 of CAUYLG010076235.1, forward strand.
TTGGCTCCCATGTAGAACCAGCCTAAGAATAGTGAGCGGTCTCCCTGGGCTGGGGCCTGACTGGCATCTGCCCCACCTGTCCTGGCCCAGGGACCCCTGCATCTGCACGGGATCTGTAGTGTCCCCTGGCTCAGTGCAGACCCTCTGAGGGGCTGGAGTGGGTTGATGGGGTGTGAGTAGGGCTTTGCCCTACAGGGGCAGCAAGAAGCAAGGCCAGGGGCACAGGAGCCGGCCAGGAGCGGCCAGCCAGGGGCACAGGAGCCGGCCAGGAGCGGCCAGCCAGATGCACGGGGACAGGGGAGCTTTAGTAGTTTCTCACAGACAAAGAACAGCTCTGAGTCCCTAGTCACCTCTGCCAGCTCTTGACATTTTCAGAAATAGGGGCCGTGTGGAGTATGGCTGGGCTGAGAAGTGTGGAGGTGGCTACACCAGGCCTGGCTGGGATGTGCCCCAGAAGCTCCTCACAGACAGCTGTGGAAAGGCAGGGTGCCCTGCTGGCCCACGCGGAGGGTGCATGGCTGGGACCTAGAGTCTGGGGGTTGTGGGGTGAGTTCTGGGTTAGGGTTGGGGGCCCAGATGAAGCCTGCGGCAGTGTGGTTCCAGTCTTTCTTCCCTCTGTGGGGCTGGGAGCACTCCCTGACCTTGGGTGTCAGAGTAAGGGCGGGACTTCACATGTGTGACTGCTGGCGTGTCTATGCCATGGGTCTGTGCCATGTATCTCTGTGTCTGTGCCGTGTGTCCCCGTGTCTGTGTGTCCCTGTGTCTGTGTGTATGTCTGTGTGTCCCTGTGTCTGTGTGTCCCTGTGTCTGTGCTATGTCCCCCTGTCTGTGTGTGTCCCTGTGTCTGTGTGTGTGTCTGTGTCTGTGCCGTGTGTCCCTGTGTCTGTCTGTGTCCCTGTGTCCTGTGTCCGTGTGTCCGTGTCTGTGCCATTTGTCCCTGTGTCTGTGTGTCCCTCTGTCCTGTGTCCATGTGTCTGTGTCCTGTGTCCGTGTGTCCCTGAGTCCATGTCTGTGCTGTGTGTCTGTGTCTGTGCCCTGTCTGTGTCATGTCCTGTGTCCAAGTCCTGTGTCTGTGTGTCTGTGCCGTGTGTCCTGTGTCCGTGTGTCTGTGCCGTGTGTCCTGTGTCTGTGTGTCCCTGTGTCCGTGTCTGTGCTGTATCTGTGTCTGTGCCCTGTCTTTGTGTCCCTGTGTCTGTGTGTCCCTGTGTCCATGTCTGCAACTTCCACCTCCTGGATTCAAGCGATTCTCCTGCCTCAGCCTCCTTAGTAGCTGGGATTACAGGCGCACGCCACCATGCCCAGCTGATTTTTGCATTTTTAGTAGAGACAGGGTTTCGCCATGTTGCCCAGGCTGGTCTCGAACTCCTGACCTCAGGAGTGGAGAAATGTTGTGATGACAGACGTGAGCCACGGTGCCTGGCCTATCGCGGCTCATTGGGGACGTGCTCACCCTGTACCTCTCCCCTCTGACAGTATGTCCTGTAAACAGTGAGCTTCGGTGGGTTTCGCATGTTCACAGACTTCTACAACCACACCACAGTCTAAGTTTAGAACATACCCGTCATCCCCAGCAGAAACCCTACCCCTATCCGCTGCCTTTCCCTCCCCTCCCTTTGCAGCCCCGGCAGCTGCGTCTTCCTCCCGCCGTGTGGACTGTCGGTCCTGGGCTTTCCTGTGAGTGAGTCACTTCGTCCATGTCCTTGTGTCTGGCCTCCTTCACTTAGTGTTGTACCAGTCCACCTTCTTCTGCTAGCGTGATGTCGCAGGCACGTTTGGCCTTCTAATAACACGGTGATGAACGTCTTTGTAACTGAAGCTTCTTGATTTTGCGTTATTTTGATGGTACAGATTTTCAGAGTGGATTGAGTACACGTGTTTAAACAATTTCATGGCTCTTCATACATTTGCCAAGTTGTTTTCCAAATGGGAGATATCATTTGAATTCACCAGTTCTGTGTAAATCATAGGGGTGTTTTGTGTTCTCGTTCTTTTCTTTCAGACAGAGTCTAGATCTGTCGCTCAGGCTGGAGTGCAGTGATGTGATCTCGGCTCACTGCACCCTCAGCCTCCAAGGTTCAAGCTGTTCTCCTGCCTCAGCCTCCCAAGTAGCTGGGACTACAGGTGCCTGCCATCACACCTGGCTAAGTTTTTGTATTTTTAGTAGAGCTGTGGTTTCACCATGTTGGCCAGGCTGGTGTCGAACTCCTGACCTCAGGTGATCCGCCCTCCTCGGCCTCCCAAAGTGCTGGGATTGCAGGCGTGAGCCACCACGCCCGGTCTAAATCGTAAGTTTTAATGTCAGCTTTGCCACCGCTGGAGCTTTCCAAAGCTCTTGTTAATTTATTCAGTATAAACCTGTACCTTGTTGCTGTTTTGCTTGTTTGTTTCCATTACTGATGAGCGTGAGCATGTTCACACGTATAAACAGTGTTTACTTTTGTGAGTTTTCTTTGGAGTTCTTTGCCATTTCATTTTGGAAGTTTCTCCACTAACGTTTATTGAGTGCACACTGCCTACCAGGTACTGTGCCAGGCCTGGAGCTAAGAAGGAAAACACTGGCTCCTGCTGGAGAAGGGGAAAGTGGGGGTGGAGCGAGAGGTCCCGCTGGCTCTGAGCCCCTCCCCAACACCCCTCCTCTCCAAGGCAGCAGTTGCCTCCTTGCTCTTCAGTAGGATTTTTCTAGAGCCTAAGGCTTCTGGACATAGAAAGCACCCAATGCTTGTGTTGGTATTTAATGCTAGTTAAGTTCACAAGTGTGTACTGTGATTTACTTTTTGCTATTGTTGTTAATATAACATATTTAAATACCTCAAAGTTATTTAATTTAGTGTTTGTTTAAATGTCAGCAGAGGATAAATATTTTTCTTTCCTGTATACAAAACGTATTGATTTTCTTATTTTATGACACACACTGCCACCATCTTGAGATATTCACTTTAATATTTTGAGCTATTTCCTTCCTTCCAAGCTTTTTCTGTGTGTAGGTTTTTAGTTACACAATTGCTATCACACTCCAGGGTTACTGCGGGCACCCCGCTTCCGTCGTGGGCTGGCCACCTGGTGCAGCTGTGCAGGCTGATTCAAGATGCAGGGCGAGGGCCCCCACCGTGCTCACTGCACACGGAGGTCTGACGTCCCAGCAACCGCCACCACCAAGTGTCCTCTGCAGAGACAACTCTGCCTTGTGGGCAGGACTGTCCCATTCTTCCTGTCAAGCATTTAGGCTATTTCCTATTTTGCTCTGTTAGATAAATCAAAACACATAGATACATCTTTGTACATCTCTGATTATTTCCTTGGGACAAATGCCTAAAAGTTGTATAACTTTTGTTTCCCCTGTAAATTATACTATTACACAACTCTTGGCCGGGCGCGGTGGCTCACGCCTGTAATCCCAGCACTTTGGGAGGCCGAGGCAGGTGGATCGCCTGATGTCAGGAGTTCGTAACTAGCCTGACCAACATAGTGAATTCCTGTCTCTACCAAAGATACAAATAAATTAGCTGGATACGGTGGCAGGCACCTGTAATCCCAGCTACTCTGGGAGCTGAGGCAGGAGAATCACTTGAACCCAGGAAGCGGAGTTTGCGGTGAGCGGAGATTGCGCCACTGCACTCCAGCCTGGGCAACAAGAGCAGGACTCTGTCTCAAAAACAAAAAACCCTTCACCTTCACATCATTTGGTCATGCCTCCTTTTGACTCATGCCCATCGGTGGTCTTTCTCTCTCAGCACCTGTGGTCCCGTTGTGCAGCTCGGAGGAGTGTTTTAATGTCTCGTGAAGCCAGTCCTGTGCTCCTTGCTTTTTTCTTTTTTGAACCCTTCTTTAATGTTTTGCCTACTTAGTTTTCCAGGTAGATTTTGAGATCATTTTGTTGTCGTCCCAAGAACCCCTGTTGGGATTTTGTTTCATTTATCAGAGTCTCTAAATTGATTTCAGGAGAATCAAGTTTAGAAATAAATATATATTCTGTCTGTCCATCCAGGAATAGACTGTGTCTTAAAATTTATTCAGCTCTCTCTTTTTCTGTAGATAGATTTTGTAGTTTCTTTATAAAAGTCACTTGCACTGTTAAAGCCTTTCCTGAGTGGTTTGTATTGATTGGTGGCATTTCAATTGAGGCGTTTATTTCGTTGCATTTCCTGGCTGTCCCTGTCTGGTGTCACTGCTGGTTTCTGGGGTTTGTCCATCTGTCAGGCTGCTGGTTCTGGGTGCCAGTGCACACCCCTTCTGGGTAGAGCTGGGCAGCGCGTTGTTTGCTGATGGGCTTGGAGCCAAGTTTTGGTTGTGATCACAGTATCTGGATGTTGCTTTGCCTGCTTTTTTTTTCTTTCTCTCATTGGATTGATCTCATCATCCTGCAGTTTTGAGTGTTGTGCGGCTTTCTGTCTTTTGGAAGTCGGGAGGGGCATAAAAAGCAGAAGGAAGCTTTTCAAGTTGATGCTCTGGACTGTTGGGGCTCACAACTCGGATGAGCATCGGAATCGCCCGTAAGGCCTGTAAAACCCAGCGTGCTGGGCCCTACCCTCCAACTTCTGAGTTCTTTCCGGGAAATAATTTGCATTTCTTTTTTTTTTTTAATATATGTTTTTACTATTTCTCTCTCCTTTTTTTTTTGTTCTTGAGAGACAGGATCTTGTTCTGTTGCTGTGGCGCCCAGGCTGGAGTGCAGTGGTGTGATCGTGGCTCACGGCAGCCTCAACCTCCTGGGCTCAAGCCATCCTCCCACCTTAGCCTTCTGAGGGTGGAACTACAGGTGTGCGGCACCATGCCTCATTCATTGAAAAAAATTCTTTTTGTAGAGATTGGTCTCACTCTGTTGCCCAGGCTAATCTTGAACTCCTGGGCTCGGGCGATTCTCCCACTTCTGCCTGCCAAAGGGCTGGAATTATAGGTGTGAGCCACTGCACTGCCCACCCCTCACCCTCTCAAGAATTTGCTGATGATCTCCCAGGTGATGCTAAGACTGCTGGTTCCAGGCCAACACTTCAGGAACCTCTCTTCTTAACCAAGTTTCTGGGAGTTTTATCATTGTCTGCCAGCGATGATCATTTTATCTATTTCTTTCCTTATTTCCTATTCATGTTTATTATGTTGGCGAGAACTCTTAAAACAACATGAAATGAGAATTATGGTGGTACTTCTTATTTTGTTATCTGGCTTTAAGAAAATCTTCATGATAAATGTGGGTTTGTTAGTACTCTTAAGAATGGATTTTGTGCATAGAAAATATTTTTCAGAAAGTCATTTCTAAAAGTCAACATTCAATTTTTAGTTAGAAATCCAAAAGCATTGGGTTTTTAAAAGCTTTTAGGGACCAGGCACAGTGGCTCACGCCTGTAATTGCAGCACTCTGGGAGGCCGAGGCAGGCGGATCACAAGGTCAGGCGGATCGAAACCAGCCTGGCCAGCATGGTGAAACACTGTCTCTACTAAAAATACAAAAATTAGCCAGGCATTGTGGTGCACGCCTGCAGTCCCAGCTGCTTGAGAGGCTGAGGCAGGAGAATCACTTGAACCCAGGAGGCAGAGGTTGTGGTGAGCCGAGATTGCACCACTGCACTCCAGCCTGGGCGACAGAGTGAGACTCTGTCTCAAAAAAAAAAAAAAAAGTGCTTTTAGATTCAAGTTAGGAAAAATTGTATTTGTATATTTAGCAATTTTTAACATTCATTTTCAAGAAGATTCTAAGTAATGTTTTATCCTATTTTATAAACTTAATGTTAGACATTTAAATTTTTGTTTATAAATTTACTGTAAGTAGACCTTCCTAAGTACTTAAGTATTATATATTAAATAAATTAAAGTTTAAATATGGTGAATCACACATTTGCTTAAATGGTTCAGTACTTCCTATAAACTTACTAGATTTTCAACTTAAAATCACAAATCTCAATCAGTTATTCCATTGCATATTTTAAATTAGAATCATAGGGCCAATATGATGCTGAATACAGCTTTATATGGTCTGATAAATTCTTCATCATAACTCAAAAAATGTTAAATCAGAAAATGTGATTTTTTACAAACACGGCTACGTTTGATTCTCGGCCTTCCTGGGGTTAAACAGGCTGGTTCGCTGAAGACACTGTCACCTCCTAACAAGTCAATGGAGGTTCCCTTCCCTTGCCCTCTCTGGGTTGCCTCATCACACTTGCTGGCCGGAGTGTAGACCAGGTTTTTTTCCTGAAAAATGCTGGTGGACTATGGCAAGGGCCTCTTAACTCAAATAATACTGGAGGCCTCAGAGCCCCCGTAGGCTGCAGTTAGGTTGTGATTTATTCCAGAGGGCTGCTTACACCATTTGAGTGGATTTTGTGTTTTTATGGCTCTTAAGATTATAGATATGTCTAGCCTGAGTCTAAGCACCTTTGAATTCTTTGTTAAAAAGAAGAGTTGTTTTCCTGTCCCAGAGGATCATAGCAGTCTTCCGTGTTAAAATGCGTTTCTGTCTTTCATGTCTTTGCTTGCCAGCATGACTTCTCAGGTCACTTTGCTGACATTTCAGCATTTGCCAGAGAGTGTCCTGGTGCCTTGTAGACAGGAAAGCTATAAGCTGAGGGGAAAGATAAGCTTTTCCTCCCTTGTAATTTGTCTTTCTTGGGAATGGAATTGGAGCTTTTCAGGAGCTGTTCACTGTCTGGGTCACCTGTGTTTCCAGTCTCTGTCTTGCTGAGAACACATAACATATGTGTTCTGCCTCATACTTGTGTCTTGTCTTATTTAACATATGTGCTCCTCTGCATGCCAGTGTGTTGTCGTACTTATCATGCTCCCCTGGTCTGCATTTCCCTGCACATTGGCAGTTAGCTTGGGAGATTTTTAGAGAAATAAAATATTACAGATGTGGTCGAAGTCTTCTGAATACACTCCCCAGTAGATTCTCTTCTCTTTCTCTTTTTCTCCCTGTGGTAGCAGCTGTCCTGATTTCTGTTTATCCTGCTGGTGCCCATGGGTGTGTGGGCATTCCACCTTTCACTGTGCGTATATCCATAAATAATGTGCAGTGTGACTGCGTCTGTGTATTTGCACACAGACATATAATGATTTCACAGCTAGCCTCTACCCCTCAACGTTGTTTTAAACATGTTTCCGACGTTGAGGGGTAAAGGCTAGCTGTGAAATAGCCTGCCACCATGTCTGGCTAATTTTTGTATTTTTGGTAGAGATGGGGTTTTGCCATTTTGGCCAGGCTGGTTTCAAACTCCTGACCTCAGGTAATCTGCCCACTTCGGCCTCCCAAAGTGCTGGAATTACAGGCATGAGCCACTGTACCCGGCCAATAATAGCTGTCTTAATGGGTATAAAGTGATATTTCATTGTGGTTTTGATTTTCACTTCCCTAATGATGAATGATGCTGAGCATCTTTTCATGTACCTGTCAGCCATTTGTATGTCTTCTTTGGAAGAATGTTCATTCAAGTCCTTTGCCCGTTTTAAAATTGGGTTGTTTTTGTTGTTGTTGAGTTGTAAGAGTATTTATATTTTCTGGATATTAGTCCCTTATTAGACATATGATTTGCAGATATTTCCCCCCATGCTGTAGGCTGTCTTTTCATATTTTGACAGCACCCTCTGATGCAGTGGTCCCCAACCTTTTTGGCTTCGGGGGCTGGTTTCCTGGAAGACAACTTTTCCACAGACCAGAGGTCAGGGGGATCGTTTTGGGATGATTCAAGTGCGTTATCACATTTGCTGTGCACTTTATTTCTATAATTGTTACGTTGTGATATATAATGAAATAATTATATAACTCACCATAATATAGAATCAGTGGGAGCCCCTAGATTGTGGTCCTGCAACTAGATGGTCCCATCTGGGGGTGATGGGTCAGTGACATATCATCAGGCATTAGGTTCTCATAGAGAGCATGCAACCTGGATCCCTCGCATGTGCAGTTCACAAGAGGGTTCACGCTTCTGTGAGAATCTAATACTATCGCCGATCTGACAGGAGGCAGAGCTCAGGCAGTAATGCCTGCTTGCCCACTGCCACCTCCTGCTGAGTGGCCTGATTCTTAACAAGCCACAGAGCAGTACTGGTCTGTGGCCTGGGGGTTGGGGACTCCTGCTCTGATGCACAAAACTTTTTACTTTTGATGAATAAGTTCAGTTTATCTATTTTTTCTTTTACGGCCTGTGCTCTGGGTGTCATATCTGAGAAATTATTGCCAGATCCAATGTTATGAACATTTTCCCCTGTGTTTCTTCTAAGAGTTTTCTAGTCTTAGCTCTTACATTTCGATCTTTGATCCATTCTGAGTTACTTTTGTATATGGTGTAAGGTGAGTTCCAACTTTATTCTTCTACTTGGTTGTTGAAAAAATTATTCTTTCTCCATTTAATGGTATTGGTACCTTTGTTGAAAATCAGTTGACATGTATGTGAGGATTTATTTCTGGGTTATTATTCTATTCCGTTGATCTAGCTAGTTTTAAATTTTCTACCTTTTCTACATGTTTTTGTTTAATAGTTTACTGTTTTTTTCTGAACAAATTTCCTCTTTCAATAGTTGATGGTTTCCTCAGATAACTTGGCATTTTGGTTTCAATAGAAGGGTTTTTTGTGGCCCTTTTTGTTTGTTTGTTCGTTTTTTCTCCCCTGTACATTTATCTTATTTTTGACCCCCAGCTCTGTCTCACATTTTGTCTGTCACTGCCATATGTTTGGAGCAGGTGGTCACAAAGCCTTCTTTACCAAGAATCCTGGATGCACTTTAGAGGCAGAGCCAGTAGGATTGTTGGGGAACTGGACATGGCGTATGAGAGAAGGAGTGAAGTCAGGAATGAGTCTTCAGGTTTGGTTTAAACAATAGGTGACCGTGCAATCCACTGAGGGGAACAAAGGGGAAGAGCAGGACTCGAAGTAAGAATCCGGTTTCTTAGTCACTGTGATATAGCAACTCTGAACTTAAGGAAAAAGGTACATGTTTTATATTTGTGTCAAAGTAAAAAAAGAATTGTTTAGTTGTATAGTGTTTGATATGCTTCTTAAAATACCCATATGGAACTGTTAAAAAGGCAGGTGTATATAAGAGCCTAGAGCTCCAGGTCTGGGTAAAGATATACATTTGGGAGTAATACGCATCATGATCTTCAAAGCTATTGGGTAGAGCCTATATGGAATGAGCCCTGGGGCACCCAAATTTTGAATCGCTGGCAAAAGAAACTAAGAAGGAGCCCCCAGGGAGTTGGAGGAAAACTGGAGAGAGTTGACTTAAGACAAGAGACCACACCCTTTCAAGGAGACTTGGCAAGAGGAAGGCTTGATGTAGCATTTCAGCGGAGCGGTGAGTGGGAACCTGGTTGGAGAAAGCTGATGGGAGACCGAGAGGTAAGGAAGTGGAGAGACCAAGGATCGATGCCATTAGTGAGTTCTGATGCGAAGGGAACAGAGAAAAGCTCTGTGGTAGAAGGCAGATATGGGATCTTTAGTTTTGTTCTTAAGATGAGACATACTGGGGTATGTTTTTAATGTTGATCGAACTGACCGCAGTGGCTTCCTCATTCTGCCTTCCTGGTGTCCCACTTCCCCATCTTCCTGAGATAAGGGAAAGAATGGTGGTATACGGGAGTCAGTTCGGGAGTCGCTCAGGCTCCATCCTCCTCCTGCTCTCAGTCACCGCTGGCTCTCAGGAGGCAGCTTGAAGTGCAGCTGGGGTTGGTTTGGGGATATGGGTCAGGCTTAGACCCAACTGGAGGACACATTTGCTGCCATGCCAAGGGCCAAGTGTCTGTTCAGAGACAGTGTCTTCAAACTGGAGGTTTCGTCATGGAAGTGATTGTGAATGTTCCTGGGAGGGCTTCTGGATTCAGTTCCTGCCTCCTCGCACCTGGCAAGCCTCTCTGTGCTGGCCCTGTGGTTGGACAGTGGGGGGACACGGGAACGAAGGTGTCACTGCTCTGGGGAGACGTGACCCAGGTGGTGGGAGGACTGTGTTCTCTTCTAGACTCAGTGTGGAAACCTTTACTTCCCTTCTTCTCGTTGCTCCTGCCAGGATCCTTGCCACGGCTGGAACTGACTTTGACCTGCGAACACTGAGAGCTGTGCGTGTGCTGAGGCCCCTGAAGCTGGTGTCTGGGATTCCAAGTGAGTGCAGCTAAGACAGGCAGGCCCAAGCCTCCTCTTCTACCCTCGCCACAGACACGGCCATGGGCACAGTTTGGCTTTCGTGACTCTGAGCTTGCTACTTTTGACCCCAGGGAACCAGGCAGGAGGAAGGGAGAACAGGCCTTTTTTGGCCTGTGCCACACTCCGTGGAAGCCCACAGGGTGATGCTAGACAGAAGCTTTGTTCCTCCTCACCTACTCTGTCACATTTCATCACTTCGCTTCTTTTTCTGAGGTTAAAGAATGGATGAGAGGTCGGCCAAGGTGGTGGGGAAGGATGCCTGAGAAAATGTGCAAAGGCTGCAAAGGGCCACTGTCTCTTGGCTCAGTCTTGGCAGGGCCACTGGGGACTGAGGCCAGCCTTAAGACATGCTTCTGAAGTGGGCTGCCCACGGAGCCTGCCATGACCAGGATGGCCAGGGCGACCTCGTCAGCCAGTGGCCACCGGGACCCCTGTTCCTCCAGCCCAGGGGAAGTTTGGTTTTAGGTTTACCTAAGGGCCTGAGTGGACATGGAACTAGTACTTTGTCCTCTTGAGGCCACTGAGGGAAGACTAGTGATTGGCTGCCCTGAGACCCTGCCGGGCAAGGGTTCTGGCCCATATCCAAGTGCTGGGGCCAGGCTGGAAGGGGAGGGGTCAAGGGTTACAGGCTCTGCCCAGTTCCTCACATGCCCTATGGCCAGTGGCAGAACACTCCCAAGGGCAGGTCTTTTTGCCTCACTTTCTCTCAAGGAGTTGGGTCTGTTAGGAATACCGGCACTTCCTTCTCAGGATCCCCTGCTCTTCCCTCCCGGGGTCCCCCGCTCAGCGCCCGCCATTCTCTGCTCTTCCCTCCCGGAATTCCCTGTTCTTTCCTCTCAGGATTCTCTGTTCTTGCCCCACCCTGAGCCCCACTCACCACCCCGGACTTCATATCCTGACACCTCCGCATCCCACTCCTCCGCCTACTTTGAGACACTGGTCAGTCGGCCTCTCTCTAGGACCTTTGTCCCTCAGCTCTGCCCCGGCGAGCACCGTCTGCTCTGCGCCCTAGGGGGCTTCAGCTCAAGCACTCACTGCCCCAAGACTCTCAGTGCTGCCCCTGCTAGGTTCCTGCTGTTCTGTCCGTGTCCCCCGCCCCCGACGCCCTGCCCTGCCCTGCCCGCGTTGCTTCCTGACCTTCCCTGTTCTGGCCTCAGGTTTGCAGGTGGTGCTGAAATCCATCATGAAGGCCATGGTTCCACTCCTGCAGATCGGGCTGCTTCTCTTCTTTGCCATCCTCATGTTTGCCATCATTGGCCTGGAGTTCTACATGGGCAAGTTCCACAAGGCCTGTTTCCCCAACAGCACAGGTGAGACCAGGCAGCACCCTCCAGCCCAGGCGAGTGCCACAGATGTGTTCATCCAGGAGATGGGCACTGTTCTAGGTGCTAGAGGGGCCTTCTCGGTGCCAGACACATGAGGAGGAGCTGACATTCCAGTGGGGGACATAGACGATAGCCTGATAACCACAAGTAAATAAGCAAACACATAAATGTAATGTTATCGATAATAGTAACTTTTGGGAAGAAAACAAAAAGGTATTTGAAATAGAATAATCTGGGGACTGCCTTACAGAGGGGCCTGGGAGGCCGCTTTGCCAAGGTGACCATCAAGCGGCATCAGAATGCAGTGAGATGGGAGCTCTGTGGCCACCTGCAGAACTTCAGTGACCAGGAGTAGTAGGTGCAAAAGCCTGCGGTGTGGAGCAGTGAGAACAAGAGGAGTCATGTGGGTTTTATGGCCCTGTCTTATTCTGAGAGAAACGGGAAGACAGTGGAGCACGTTGAGTGAGGTGTGGCATCTTCTGATCATTCGGGCTACTCTTGGGAGGCAAAGGCAGAAACAGGGTTGAGTAGAAGATCTCAATCCAGCAGAGGTGACGGTGGCTGGTGCCAGGGTGTTACGATAGAGGTGGTTGAAATGGGTCAAATTCTGGGTGTATTTGTGGGGAAAGCCAACAGGATTTTCTGAGTCTGTAGGTGGAGGTAAGAGAAAGAGAAGAGTTAAGGATGACACTCAGGTTTGTGGCTTGAACTACAAACTTATTAAAGGAGGAAACTCAGCCAGCAGTGGCTCACACCTGTAGTCCCAGCACTTTTAGAAAAAGCGTTTTCTAAAATTTAGATCATTCGTGATTTAAAAAAAACTTTTATCCAACTGTAAATGAAAGAGAATTTTCTTAAATTCCCATAGATTTCCTGCAAACATCATACCTCACTAGAAGCCTTGAGAGCATTCCCTTCAACGTTAAGAACAAAGCAAGGGGCGCACAGTCGCTGCTAGTCCATGTAGAATTTGTAGTCATGGCCAGTGTCATGAGACAAGAAAAAGAGGAAAAAGTTAAAAAAAGGAAAAGAACTGGATAGGAGGAGATACAACTGCCATTGTTCCCAGTCTTCTTTACAGGCGTTGATCAAGATATTTGGAGGAATAAACTTAGGTAGTCAGTCTTGCCTTCTAGACCCGGGAATACACTTGCTTTCCATCTGAGCAGCTCCTCGAAATTTCTCCTATGTTGATAGTTATTTTCATGTGTTGTTTTACATTTTTTTTTTTATATAGAGTCTTGCTCTGTTGCCCAGGCTGGAGTGCAGTGGCACGATCTTGACTCACTGCAACCTCCAACTCCTGGGTTCAAGCAGTTCTCCTGCCTCAGCCTCCCGTGTAACTGGGACTACAGGCACACACTGCCACGCCGGCTAATTTTTTGTATTTTAGTAGAGACGGGGCTTCACCGTGTTGCCCAGGCTGGTCTCAAACTCCTGAACTCAGGCAATCCACGCACCTCGGCCTCCCAAAGTGCTGGGATTGCAGGCGTGACTCACCATGCCCGGCCTACATTAAAAAAAAATATTTTCTTCTGTCCTTCATTGAGATTTTTGAGAGTGAAGGGGGTACACGTGCTGCTTGCTATCTTGTTTGAGAGATTAGCCATGGTTTTTTGGTCTTTCTTTAACCTGTCTTTCTGTGGTCCCTGGCTGCCTGCTAGGTTTCAGGCAGTAGAGAGATGTCTGCCCTGTAGGGGCAGTGCCACGAGACCTGGGCCGGGAGGTCTCCAGCTACCTGCCCAGCACATGTTGAGTTGGTTCAGATCGTCCTGGCTGATGGGCACTGGACCGCACAGTGGCTGAGTCCAGCTTGGTACTGGCCAAGGGCCTCCAGTCAGATCTGCGTGCCTGGAGGATCTTGCTGGCAGTTTGGCTGTGAGGGAGAGGAACAATCAGGGTGGTAGTGGTGGGAGCGATGGGAGGTTAGGAGTTTGTTTTTTTTGGTTTTAAGATGAATGGGCTGTGAGCATGTTTAAGTGATGGTGGGCGGGTTCCAGTAGGGAGGGAGAGGCCAGGCATTCGTCCCTGAGCTGGTCGCTCCTGAGCTGGTCGCTCCTGAGCTGGGGGGTGGCGAGAAGTGCTGCCTGATACAGGTTTGAGGAGGAATGGTGGGAAGCTGGGGGAGGGTTTCTGCTGGTGCCTGGTTCCTGGCCACCTGCTGTGAGTTCTCCAGAGCCCAGACACCCTAGTGGGGATTGGAGAGCTTGGTATTTCTGAGCTCAGGGTCTGCTTCGTTCTCCTCCTTGCAGATGCAGAGCCTGTGGGTGACTTCCCCTGTGGCAAGGAGGCGCCAGCCCGGCTGTGCGAGGGCGACACCGAGTGCCGAGAGTACTGGCCAGGACCCAACTTTGGCATCACCAACTTTGACAACATCCTGTTTGCCATCTTGACGGTGTTCCAGTGCATCACCATGGAGGGCTGGACCGACATCCTCTACAACGTGAGTGGCATCTTGGCCCCGGGCCTCCTGAGCTGCTGCCCCTGGCGATCCCATTTCGGGGGCCCTTCTGACCTTAGAGCCTCTGCCCAGCCCTGTGCTCCTCCCTGCACTCCTCGGCTGAAATACAGGCTCCTTCTGGCAGACACCCCACCCAAGGATCCACCACAGGCGGCCTCCGCTCCGATTCCCGACGTGGGTCCTCCGGGAGATGCCTCGCTCATGAAAATGAAGCTGAAGGCTAAGTGGGGCGGTTCAGGGGAGAAATTCTAGAGGAGATGGTGCCGCTGCTGATAGCAAGGACGACAGCAGCACTGATTGCGAAGCCCACTGCCAGCCTGCTCTGGGTTAGACCCTGTGGGAAGTGTTTTATTCCTGTTAACTCCTCGCAGGAACGCGTGGCACAGAGGATGAGGCTGAGTTGTGGGGAAGCTGACTAACTTGCTTCAGCCTGAGGATCGTGGGCAGCTGTTGGCCGTTATCTGTGCCAACCCCACTGAGATCTCTGATGGAGTCGGGGGCCAGTAGGGCTGCTGGGCCTCCTATCCCCAGGCTGCCTGGCGAAGGTGGTGAACTGCGGAGCAGGGGTTCAGGCTGCCCTGAGCTGAGGCCCGTGAGACCTTCCTCTGTCACGCATGGGTTTTTAGGGTGGAGCCTGTGGCTTGTGTGTTTGTTTCCTTCATGCCGAGTGTGTCTGGTCCTGTTTCCTCTTTGGTCTCCTCACTCTCTTCAGGATGCCGGCCTGTCTCCACGGTTCACTGGGTTTGGTGGCCATGACTGAAGTTGAGTCTGAGGCTTGGGAGTGCCTGATGGCCCAGCTCTCTCTCATTGCCTCCGCTTGGGTCCCTTCTTTGTGGAGTCTCCCATCCCCACCCCACCAACTCTTGAGCAGATCTGCCTCTTTATAGGAAGGCTCCTGCTGCTCTCTGTCCCCTCTGCGAGAGCCCTGTGAGGGCATGAGAACAATTAAATTAGTACTTCAGGGGCTGTGGGAGGTGGAGAAGGGTAAGGCGCCTGTGGGCCAGGAATCCGGGAAGGTGATAGGTTTTAAGTAACTAGAGGATGTGTTCCACTCAGCTGCTGTTAGGGCAGGGAGGGGACCAGAGTGCAAGGTGCTTTCACCCAGAGCTCATCACTTGTGCCCTGGGGTGAGGCTTGGTCCACATGCACCTGGGAGCCGGTGCCTCCCTCCCCAGCCTCCAGCAGCTGTGCCCACGAGTGCTGGTGGCTTGATGGTAGACAGGTCCTGCGGAGAGACTGGGGCCCTCTGCCCTGCGCCTCATGAGTTCATGGGGACTGGGCTGGGCATTTGGCAGGCTTTTGCTGAATGCTTATTGAGCTTATTTGTCAGGCTCCTTGAACAGGCAGATGGCAGATGAGGAGTTAAGCAAAAGCCAGCACAGGGTCCGTTGGAACCAGATTCCTCCTTGAGTGGGAGTCATGTCTGATGACAGGCTTGTGTGATTGAGGGAATGAGGAACAGGACAAAGGCGGTGATGAGGAGCTTGGCTGTTCTCTCCCTGTAGCCAATCAAGGAACAATTTCCACAAAGACAGACCCTAAAAATAGCTCTGAGCTGGCTGCATTCCTGCTGGCCCCACCCAAATAAAGGACTGTGTGACCAGGTCTCCACAGCGCTTAGTGTCCACTGGGGCTTGGCCAGGGGCCGCACATGACTCAGATTCTTCTGCCTGGGTGTGTGCCTCCCGGGGGAGGGGATGAGCAGGAGCCCCATCCTGGGGCAGGTGGCCTTGGCCAGGAGGGGCTACAGAGGTTTCAGCCAGCACATGTTTCAATAGGACCCACTGAGTGCTGGCTCCACCTGCAGTGGTGAGCAGAGGCGTTCAACACGTAAGGGCCCAGACAGTGGTGAGTGCCATGAAGAACAGAGAAGAGGATGAGGAGCAGGCAGTGATGAATTATGGGGTGCTGGGAGGGCAAGGCCTGGTGAGGTCTAGAAACCAGACATTTGGAAGCTTGGCCGGGGTGGCAGGTTGCAGTCATGGCAGTGACATGCCTGGGGCTGGCGCCACACCAGGACCCGGAGCAGGTAGCCAAGAACGGACCAGTCCACTCCTCCACAGTAAGGGCATGCAGAGTCAGTCACTGGGGATTAGACAGGAGTTTTGAAGAGGATGCTTTGGAGAGACAGCCTGCCCCTCACCTCCAACCCAGTGAGAGGGACTTTTGTGACCCCTTGGATATATGATCCTTCAAGCAATGACATCTGGGTTCTTCATGGGCAGAAGCCCGTGGCCTACAGTAGGGGGTGGAGGCAGGGAGAGGGAGAGCTCACTCCATGTTGGGAGCAGGGGTGGAGGTGTGAGTGAGAGCGGGCAGCCAGGACCAGGGGGAGTGCCGGGGTCTCAACAGAGAGCATCTGTTCAGAGTGGACTGCTGGAAAGCTGGTGGCAGTGGGTGGGACAGGGTGGGGGCTCTCCAACTGGAGGCGAAGCGGCTTTGTCTGTGCCTGGGAAAGTAGGCGGAGTCAAATGGAGCTTTGGAAGAACACACGGAAGAGCCTGGGGAAAGACTAGTCAGCAGTAAATTCCTGTTAGCTCCGGAGAGGTGAGATCATCTCAGGACAGCACCTCACAAGGAATAACAGCCTGCCCCCTTCTCCCTCCTGCTTTGACAGTGTTGGGGTCAGCAGCCTCTACTGCAGTGCTGGGTGTGGAGGAGCACAGAGGGGCTGTGTCTTTC
The DNA here is from genome assembly GCA_963573385.1 of Cacajao melanocephalus. Classification (NCBI taxonomy): domain Eukaryota; kingdom Metazoa; phylum Chordata; class Mammalia; order Primates; family Pitheciidae; genus Cacajao; species Cacajao melanocephalus. The sequence continues at coordinate 34,973 of CAUYLG010076235.1, forward strand.
TCTTCCACTGAAAGCAACCAGCTGTGGCAGGCCAGCCAGCGAGAGTGGGTGTTGTCAGGGTGAAGCATGTCAGTTTGATTACCAGCTGAGACACACTGGACACTTTCTTTTTCTCTTTTCTTTTCTTTTCTTTTGAGACAGAGTCTTGCTCTGTCGCCCAGGCTGGAGTGCAATGGCACAATCTTGGCTCACTGCAACCTTTGCCTCCTGGGTTCAAGTGATTCTCCTGCCTCAGCCTCCCGAGTAGCTGGGACTACAGGCACGCACCACCCCACCCGGCTAATTTTTATATTTTTAGTATAGATGGGGTTTTGCAGTGTTGGCCAGGCTGCTCTTGAACTCCTAACCTCAAGTGATCTACCCGCCTCAGCCTTCCAAAGTGCTGGGATGACAGGGGTGAGTCTCCATGCCAGGCCTGAACACTTTCAACTACTGAATTGAAACTGTATTTTCCACTGGAAAGTGGCTGTATAACTTCACCTTACCCAGGAGCTGTCGGACAGTCATAGACTTGTCCAAATTGTCATCTAGAGGCATGGGAAGGATTTCTCCACTGACCACGTTTGGAGGCACAGTGGAGGTGAATCATGTTGGTTTATGATTATGCACGTGTGATTTGCTTATGTTCATTGTACTAGTTCCATGAAGATCCAAGTTTGAAAGTGTTCACATCCATAGGTGCGAAGGCTGCATTTCGATGCTAACACAAACAGGCCTTGCTCATAGATTGGGTGTCAGAGAAGGAGAAGTCTCAAAGATGAGGTGACTTGAGGCACTGGGAAAGGTGATGCTGTTTATTAAGAAAGGGAGAATCGGGAGCAAGGAATTTTCTTTGTTTTGTTTTAGCAGAAGGTGGTGGTGGAACTCCAGGATTCTGTTTTGGCTCTGCAAAACTTTAGATGACTGTTTTCATACAAGTGGAGATCTTGGGTGTGTAGGTGGGTGTTTGAGAGGGAATTCAGAGGGAACAGCAGGGCTGAGGATGAGCATTTGAAGTATTTGACTCATGGATAGTATTTAAGACTATGGGAGAGGATGAGATCGACTGGGTAATAAGTGCAGATGGAGAAGAGAAGGCCGGAGGCCGAGCCCAGGGAGAATTCTTGCACTCAGAGGTCCAGTAGGAAAGCAGGAGCCTGGAAAGAGACTCGGCTGGAGCTTTTAAGGGGGTGGGAACAGTACCACAGTCACACAGCATCCTGGAAGCAGAGTAAAGTGTTCTGAGAAAATGATCCAGCTGGGTCAGATGTTGCTGTGAGGTCAAGGAAGATGAGAGGCCCAGACCATTGTGTTCGGTAAGATGAGGGTTGTTGTAAACTCGGTGAGGGCGGTCTCAGTGGTGGGACAAAGCCCTGGAACACTTGTATTACAGGGAGGAGGAGGTGAGGAAGCCAGGGTGGCAACTGCAGACAACTCTCAAGGGAGCGGAGTAGTGGGAAGTAACTGCAGGGAGATAGGGTTTAAGGGAATTTGCTTTTTAAAAATTAAACTTTTTATTTAAGGTAATTGTAGATTCACATACAGTAGTAAGAAATAATGCAGAAATAGCTCATGCACCCTTTACCTTTTGCACGAGTTGTTACATGCAGCGCATGTAACCTGCAACACGATAGTCAGCGTCACACTCAGGATATCAATACTGACACAGTACAGACGAAGAGGATCTCCATCCCTGCACGGGTCCCTCATGCTGCTCTGTCATGGCCACGCCCACGTCTCTCCTGCCCTCGCCCCCTCCTTCATCCCTGGCAACCACTCATCTGTTTGCCATATCCGTAATTTAGTCATTTCAAGAATGTTATACAGACAAAACCATACCAAATGTAGCTTTTTGGTGCTGGCTATTTTCACTTAAAGAAAATTCTCTGGAGGTTCATCCAGGTGTTGATAACATGTTCCTTTTTACCGCCAGGTAGTAGTCCATGATATGGCTGTACCATAGCTTGTTTAACTGTTCACCTGTGGAAGGGTTTGTGAGTTGCTTCCAGTTTGGGGTTATTATGAATAGAGTTGCTGTGCACGTTTTTGTGCAAACGTTAAGTTTTCATTTCTCTGGGACAAATGCCCCAGAGTGCAAATTTCTAGGTCTAGTAGTTGCATGCTTAGTTTTTTAAGAAACCAAAACTTTTCCAGAGGGCTATACTCTTTTACATTCCCACCAGTGATGTGTGAATAATCTAGTTTTCCTGCATTCTTGCCGGGATTTGGTGGTGACACGTCTGTATTTTAGCCATTCTGATAGGGGTGTAGTTACATCACTGTGGTTTTAATCCGCATTTCCTAATGATGAGTGGTGTTGAGCGTCTTTCCGGACTTATTTGCCATCTGTGTATCTTCTTCGGTGAAATGTCTCTTCCTGTCTTTTGCTCATGTTCTGTTTGAATTGTTCGTTCTTTATTTTTATTATAATTTTTGAGTTGGAGTCTCGCTCTGTCCCAAGGCTGGAGTGCAGTGGCGCAATCTTGGCTCACTACAACCTCCGCTTCCTGGGTTCAAGTGATTCTCCTGCTTCAGCCTCCCGAGTAGCTGGGACTACAGGCACGTGCCACCACAGCCAGCTAATTTTTGTATATTTTTTTTTTAGTAGAGACGGGGTTTCACCATGTTGCCAGATGGTCTTGATCTCCTGACCTCGTAATCCACCCCTCAGCCTCCCACAGTGCTGGGATTACAGGCGTGAGCCACCACGCCCAGCCTCCTTCCTTCTTAAGGCTAAGAAGTATTTCATTGTATATATGTATGACATTTTGCTTATCCGTTCCTCTGTCAATGGACTGTTGGGTTGCTTCCATGTTTTAACTCTTGTGAAGAGTGCTGCCATGAGCATGCTTGTATAAATATATCTTTGAGTCCTTGGTTTCAATTCTTTTGGGTATATACCCAGAAGTGGAATTGAGGGATCATATAATTTTAAGTTCTTGAGGAACTGCCATATTGTTTTGCACAATGGTTGTACTATTTTACATTACTACCTTTGGTGGGAATACACATGGGTTTCAGTTTCTCCACATCCTCACCAATACTTGTTAATTTCTGTGTTTTGAAAGTAGCTATTTTAATGTATGTGAGGTGGTATCTCCTTGTAGTTTTGATTTGCATTTCTTTAATGATTAGTGATGCTGAGCATCTTTTCATGTGCTGTTGGTCATTTGCATGTCTTCTTTGAAGAAACGTCTATTGGAGTTCCTTGCCCGTTTTTGAATCTGTTTTTTTTGGTTGTTGTTGAGTTTTAGGAGTTCTTTGTATATTCTAGGTATAATCCTTATCAGATATATGATTTACAAATGTTTTCTCCCATTCTATGTGTGACCTTTTTACTGAATTGATGGCGTCTTTTGATGTACAACATTTTAAAATTTTCATGAAGTCTCGTTTGTCTGGTTTTTCTTTTGTTGTGTGTACCTTTGATGTCATATCAAAGAAGTCACTGTCAAATCCAATGTTGTGAAGGTTTTGACCTATGTTTTCTTTTAAGAGTTTTACTTTTTTTTTGGTCTTACATTCAGGTTTTTAATTTAATTTTATTTTTTTTTGAGATAGAGTTTTGCTCTTGTTGCCCAGCATGGAGTGCAATGGTGCGATCTTGGCTCATCACAACCTCTGCTTTCTGGGTTCAAGCGATTCTCCTGCCTCAGCCTGCTGAGTAGCTGAGATTACAGGCATGCACCACCACGCCCAGCTAATTTTTTATTTTTAGTAGAGACAGGGTTTCTCCACATTGGTCAGGCTAGTCTCGAACTCCCGACTTCAAGTGATCCACCTGCCTTGGCCTCCCAAAGTGCTGGGATTACAGGTGTGAGCCACTGCACCTGGCCTGATCCATTTTTAGTTAATTTTTGTATATGGTGTTTGGTAAGGATCCAGCTTTATTCTTTTGCATATGGGTATCCAGTTTTTTCCAGCACCATTTGCTGAAAAGACTGTCCTTTTACCATAAAATAGTCTTGAAGCTCTTGTCAAAAATCATTTGACCATATATGCAAGAGTTTATTTAGGGACTCTGTATTCTATCCCTTTGGTCTATGTGTCTCGATCTATGTGTCTCTTGCCTTATAGCACTGGCTAGAAATTTCAGCATTATGTTGAGTAAGAACGGTGAGAGCTGACATGTCTGCCATGCTCCCAATCTTAGAGAAAAGCGTTTGATCTATCACAATTAAGTATAATCTTAGCTGTAGGGTTGAGTTGTTGTTTTTTCTTTTGGGGTAGATGCTGTTTATCAAGTTGGGGCAGTTCCACTCTATTCTATTCTTACTTTTCTGAGAGATTTTGTTATGAATGGGTGTTGAATTTTGTCACATGTTTTTTCTGCACTGATATGATCATGTGATTTTCTTCTTTAGTCTATTAAAATATAGTGAATTACATTGATTTTTGAATATTGAACCAGCCTTGCATTCCCAGAATAAATCTCACATGGTCATGGTACCTAATTCTCTTTATGTGTTACTGAATTGTATTTGTTAACATTTTTACTAAGGAGTCTTACATTTATATTCATGAGGGATTTTGATCTGTAATTTTCTTTTTTTGTATTGCTTTTGTCTGGTTTTGGTATCAAGGTAACACAAGCTTCATAAAATAAATCAGGAGGTATTTATTTGTCCTCTGTTTTCTAGAAGAGATTGTGTAGAAATGTGTTATGTCTTTTAAAAATGTTTGGTAGGATTCTGTGAAACTCTCTGGGCTTAGAAATTTCTTTTTGGAGATCTTTAAATAACACTTTTGTTGGAATGTATTCTGGGTAACATAAAATTCACCATTTTTAAGTATACAGTTCAGAGTTTTTTGTATGAAAAAGTTGTGCAACCATCATTGTTATTTAATTTTAAGCATTTTCATTAACCAAGAAAGAAACCCTGTATTCATGAGCTGTCAGTCCCTATTTCCTTATTTCCCCCAGCCTCTGGCAAGCACTAACCTTTCTGTCTCTTCAGATTTGTCTATTCCAGACATTTCACGTAAGTGAAATGATACAATAGGTGACCTTTTGTGTTTTTACATCCACGTTGAAGCAAGTATTGGTATTTTATTGTCCAATATGATTTCATTGTGCATATATAGCACATTTTGTTTATATATCACTAGTTAATGGACATTTAGATTGTTTCCACTTTTAAAAATTTTGACTAATGCTGCCATGAACATTCAGGCACAAGTTTTTGCAAGGCATATATTTTCATTTGCCTTGTGTATGGACCTAGGAGTGGAATTACTGATCATAGAACTCTATGCTTAACCATTTGAGGAACCACCAAACTGTTTTCCATAGTGGCTGCACCATTTTATATTTATACCAGCAGTATACAGGGGCTCCAGTTTCTCTGCATCCTCACCAGCGTTTGTTGTCTGTCTTCAAATTTTAACCATCAGGCCAGGAGCGGTGGCTCATGCCTGTAATCCTAGCGCTTTGGGAGGCTGAGGTGGGAGGATCACTTGAGCCCAAGAATTCGAGACCAGCCTGGGCATCATAGCAAGATCCTGTCTCTACCAAAAATAAAAAATAAAAAAAATTAGCCAGCCATGGTGGTGCATGCCTGTAGCCCCAGCTACTCAGGTGACTGAGGTGGGAGGATTGCTTGAGCCCAGGAGTTTGAGGCTACAGTGAGCTAGGACAGTGCCACTGCACTCTAACCTGGGTAACAGAAGGAGATCCTGACTCTAAAAAAGTAATAATAAAAGCAAAACAAGAGATAATTTTAACCATCCTAGTGGACAAGAAGGGGTATTTCCATTTGGTTTTGACTTGCACTTCTAAAGTGACTTATTTTTATTTTTGGGACAGGGTCTCACTGTGTCACCCAAGCTTGGACTACAGTGGCATGATCATAGCTCACTGCAGCCTCAACTTACTGGGCTCTAATAATCCTCCCAGCTCAACTTGGGAGAGTAGCCAGAACCACACATGCAAGCCACCAAGCCTGGATGATTTTTAGAGTTTTTATAGAGACGAGATCTTCCTGTGCTGCCCAGGCTGGTCTCAAGTTCCTGGGCTCAAGCGATCCTCCCTCCTCAGTCTCCGAAGTAGCAAGGACCACAGGTGGACACTACCATGCCTGGCTAAGTTTTTAAAAACTTTCTTTTTGTAGAGATGGGCTCTTGCTATGTTACCCAGTCTGGTCTTGAACTCCTGGCCTCAAGTGATCCTCCCACCTTGGCCTCTCAAAGCTCTGGGATTACAGGCATGAGCCACCGCATGGGGCCATTGTTGAGCATCTTTTATGAGCTTATTCATCACTTATCTATGTTCTTTGAAGAAATGTCAGCCAGGCACAGTGGCTTACACTGGGAGTTTAGATTCTTATTTAGACTTCCTTCTTTTGTAAGGTGTGCATGTACGTCTATATGGTTTCCTTTGGCACTGCTTTAGCTGTGTCCTGCAATTTGATGTGTTGTCTCTTTACTTTCATTAAGTTCAATCTATTTTTAAATTCCCATGAAATTTCCTTTTTGGCCTATGGATTATTATATAGAATTGCCTTGTTTACTCTGTTTTTGGAGAGTTACCTGTTATCTTGCTGTTATTAATTTATAGTTTGACTCCATTGTGGTGGGAGAATACACTAAACTGAAAGAATGTTAATTATTTTAAATTTGTTGAAGTTTGTTAAATGGCTCAGAATATGGTCTATTTTAAAGCTTGTTCTGTGGGCACTTGGAAAGAATGTATATTCTGCTGTTGTGCGCTATATGTACAAATGTTGATGATTCTGTGGGTTGATGGTGTTGAGCTCTTTTATACCCTCAGTGGTTTTCTGTCTAGTTATTCTATGAATTGTTGAGAGAGAGGTACAGAAGTCTCCAACTTCAATTGCAGATTTGTCTGTTTCTCTTTTCAGTTCTATCGGTTTCTGCATCACTTATTTTGCAGCTCTGTTGTTGGGTGTACACATATTTAGACTTGCTTTGTTTTCTTGATGGATTGACCTTTTTATCATCATATACATGTTTCCCTGTGTCTCTGGTAATTTTTGTTTCACTGTGAGGTCTACTTTATCTGATACTACTGTAGCCACTCCAGTTTAAAAAAATTAATCTTTGTATAAATCTTTTTTTATATTTTACATTTTTTTTTTGAGACAGAGTCTCACTCTGTCACCCAGGGTGGAGTTTGGTGGTGCGATGGTACGCAATCTCAGCTCATTGCAGCCTCACCTTCCTGCATTCAAGCAGTCCTCTGCATTAGATGGTGTTATCTGGGGAGGGTCTTGGCTATGAGTTGTCCAGGTTCTTGACATTTTGAAAAAAGAATCGCACAAAATGCACAAAGCAACAAAAGAATGAAGAAACAAAAGCACAGATTTATTGAAACAAAAGTCCACTCCACAGTATGGGAGCAGCGAGTAAATGGCTCAAGAGCCCTGGTTACAGAATTTTCTGGAGTTTAAATACCCTCTAGAGATTTCCCATTGGTTACCTTGTTACACCCTGTGAAAAGTGAAGACTAGGTCTGTTACCAGTCTGATTGGTCATGGGAGGCGACCACCAATTAGGCACTTTCCACTTTTCATCTGTGATGCAGTGGAAGAGGGGGTGTTGCAAAGGGAGTAGCCTCTGATCCTTTTGTTGCTTGGCTGTGGAGAGGTGGGGTTTTTCTTATGATTCAGTTCAGAAGTCAGCATGAGTCAGCCTTAGGTTCCTTGCCTGCAGACCCTATTCTCCTGCCTCATTTCCCCTTGGGAGATGTGATCCCCATAAATCTTTATGGGAGGCTGAGGGACTGACGGTCTTTCTTCTGTAACTGCTTCATGCTGATTTGGAGCATAGTTCCTACCTACTGGGGATCACGGAATTCTCACCCTGCTCTGTCTAGTGGAGACAGGGTAGTTTGTGGATGGCCAGCGGTGGTGTCTTCACCTGGAGCTGGCTGGAAACCTTGTCTCGTGATCATCTGAAGCTTGATGGTCTTTGGGCAAGAGGAAATGAATTTGGTTAAGAGATTTTATGAACATGGTCCAAAAACCAAGGCAAATATAATTATTAGTGATGCGCCGGCTAGAGGAAGGAGCCATGCACCTCAGCTTAGCCCCATGACTCAGGCAGCTGTTGCCGTATCTTAGAGGCCCGGTCGGCTAATTTCCAGGCGGCATCCCTTACTAATCCTGATTAGTTGACATAAAAACAGTATTCTCCATCTAGAAAAAGATGTAAGCCACCTTTTTCAGCAGTTAGGAGATCCAGTCCCCTTCAATTCTGTAAAGGGGCTGCTGCCAAGGAGTCTGTCTGATTGTGTATGGTGATGATACTTTGGGCAATGTCTTCTGAGCTTTCCATAAAATCCTTGGACAAGTTGGTAATAGGATAGGGAGATCGCAGGCCTGCTGACTCCTGTTTCTACTCCTGCTGTTATTCCTAGCTCAACCAAAAGGGGTATGAGTTGAATGGCTCATTTGTGTCTGGTGGTTGCAGTTAAAGGTATTATGAGGGATTGGTTGTTGGGAGCTACTTTAATTTTGGGGACTAAATAACAAGGTACAGGTTCCAGTCCAGTTGGCTGGTAAATCTAAGTAGGAACTGGTCCCGCACAGGAAAAAGGCTCCTTGTTTTTCACGACAAAAGTTGTTTTCTATGGTGAACACATGGGTTAGCTTGTTTTCACTTTCCCAAGTGGTCAAAGTCTCTGCTGTGGTGTCCCGCTCAAAGGCTGGAAAGGACCTTGGGAAGTATCCTGAGCTGCCCCAGCAGTTTGTTTTCCCAGTGGAGGTAGTTGGGCTTGGTGTCCACCAACAACACCCAGAGGTATTTTCGTATTGGGGAACCAAAAGGGAACCAGACGTCTCAGGATTAGTACATTCTTCACAAGGGAAGAGGTGAACACAGCTAGTGGGTCTGCCTTGGTAGTACGTTAAAGGACTGTCTGTCCTTTAAAGTGCCCTTAACTAGGGATAGTTCCCATGAAAACTGTACAGGTTATCTAAGTGATGCAGTTTGGGTAACTGCATAGCTAATGTAATCATGTGAAAGATGAACTTCCAGGGTGTAGTTGCATTGATGACTTTTCAAGCTTCCAAGGGCCTGACCAAAATGTTGGCTTCTCTTAATGCTAAGTGATGTCTGGAATTTTAGCACTGTGTACATTGATATTGGACTCCAAATTGGTTTCTGAGGGGATGCAACCCCAGAAAGATTGTTCTGATGGGATTGGAAAAGATTTACTGCTCATACTGTCATTGTAACCCTTGTCATTTCCATAATTTTGAATTCATGTAAGTCATTCAGGCTCATTAGTTTGAAGGTAGTTCCTCCCTTATAGTCAGGGTGATAGGTCATTTCCTCAAGGGCCCAAAATTGGGCTGGGATCAGGATGGCAGTGTATTTAGATGATGGTGGACATAAGCAAAACCAACAGTTCTTTCCCAGGGTTGTGCTGGTAGTGTTTAACAGTCTTTGTGTTAAATTTAAAATTCTTAAGAAATACCCAGAATCCATTGATTGCTGGAAGGGTAAAGTGAAGCTCTGTTGTAAAATAAAGCTGATTCCTAGTATGCGTGGTTCCAGTATACACAGGCTGTGGGTGACCGTTATGGAACTAAAAAATGACTTGTTATTTTGTTCTATAGAATGGGAACTTCAGGAGGTAGATACCTGTGCTGTCAAGAATGCTTGTTATAAAAATGAATTGAAACACTTTGATTATTACAAAGGAAGTGATTCCATCCATTTTGAAGAAAGCAAATTGTAAAAATATAAAAATGGTGGCCGGGTGCGGTGGCTCACACCTGTAATCCCACCACTTTGGGAGGCCAAGGTGGATAGATCACAAGGTCAGGAGTTCGAGACCAGCCTGGCCAATACGGTGAAACCCCGCCTGTACTAAAAATACAAAAATTAGCTGGGCATGGCCACCTGTAGTCCCAACTACTTGGGAGGCTTAGGCTGGAGAATTTCCTGAACCCAGGAGGTGGAGGTTGCAATGAGCCGAGATCTTACCACTGCACTCCAGCTTGGGTGACAGAGTGAGACTCCGTCTCATATACACACACACACACAGACACACACACACATATATATATAAATGAATGGCTACTAATATCCAGCTTTCAATAAGTATGCAACAAAGACACCAAGGAAAGTTGGTAGGCATTTACTTATCTTTTGGCTGTCTTTTAAACAGGTACTTCAGCTTTCACACAGGTTCACAGGTGTAGTGGCTAATGGGAGCTTCAGGTTCCAGATCCAGGGCTTCAGGTATCACAGGCTTGACCCTGGAAAGATATATCCAGCTACCTACTCCTAGTACTTTTACCACAGAAGGCATGGCCAGTACTACTGAAAATGGTCCCTTCCATTTGGGTTGCAATAGTTGAGCAGGTTTGCAACCCAAATGGAAGGGACTTCCTCTTTAAATGTTTTAACAAGTACCTGATTTCTCATTTTGGTGATCATGGCAGATGAGAGGAAGGACTAGATCGCCAGAGCAGCCTGTGGAGGCTTGCATCTTGAACTTTTGCTCCAGAACTACAGCAGAAATAAATCAGGAGAGCTGAAAGAACCCATAGACCCTCTAAAGGAAGCAGATTGCTCCTGTAGGACCTGGGAGACACCCCAAATGCTGTGCTTGTGTCCATGGCTGAGAGACCCACAGACAGTACATCTTAGGACTCTGTGCAGACAACCGCCAGTACACCAGCCTAGAGCCTGGTAGACTTGCTGGATGGCTAGATCCAGAAGAGAGATAAAACAATCACTACAGCTCTCAGGAAACCACAGCTCTAGGAAATGGGGGAGAGTACTACATCAAGAGAACACCCCATGGGACCAAAGAATCTGACCAAACAGCCTTGAGCCCTAGACTTTCCCTCTGATAGAGTCTACCCAAATGAGAAGGAACTGAAAACCAACTCTGGTAATATGACAAAACAAGGTTCTTTAACACCCCCAAGAAATTACACTAGCTTATGAGCAATGGATCCAAATCAAGAAGAAATCCCTAATTTACCTGAAAAAGAATTAAGAAGGTTAGTTATTAAGCCAATCAGGAGGCACCAGAGAAAGGCAAAGCCCAATTTAAGGAAGTTGAAAAATGATACAAGCAATGACGGGGGGAAATTTCAATGAAATAGCATAAATGAAAAACAATAAAAACATCAGGAAACAATAGGTATACTTACAGAAATGTAAAATGCTCTGGGAAGTCTCAGCAATAGAATTAAACAAGCAGAAGAAAGAACTTCAGAGCTTAAAGACAAGGTTTTTGAATTAGCCCAATCCAACAAAGACAAAAAAGGATAAGAAAATATGAGCAAAACCTCCAAGAAGTCTGGGAGGTTTTTGCAAAAAGAATGAATTGCTCAGGAACACTGTCATCATATTATCTAAAGTTACAACAAAGGAAATAATCTTAAGAGTGAGGAGCTGAAAGAACCAGGTAACCTATAAAGGAAAACCTATCAGATTAACAGCAGATTTCTCAGCAGAAACCCTACGAGCTAGAAGGGATTGGGGCCCAATCTTCAGCTTCCTTACACAAAACAATTATCAGCCAAGAATTTTGTATCCAGCAAAACTAAGCTTCATAAGTGAAGGAAAGATAGTCTTTTCAGACAAATAAATGCTGAAAGAATTTGCTACTACCAAGCCAGCATGACATGAATTGTTAAAGGAGCTCTAAATCTTGAAATAAATTTTTAAAATATGCCAAAATAGAACCTCCTTAAAGCATAAATCCTACAGGACCTATATAACAATAACAATAAAAAAACCAAGGTATTCAGGCAACAAATAGCATGATGAATAGAATAGTATTTCACATCTCAATATTAACATTGAATGTAAATGGCCTAAATGCTCTACTTAAAAGATAAAGAATGGCAGAATGGATAAGGATTCACCAACCATCGACTCCCTTTAAGAGACTCACCTAACACATAAGGACTCACAGAAACTTAAGGTAAAGGGGTGGAAAAAGATATTCCATGCAAATGGACACCAAAAGCAAGCAGGAGTAGCTATTCTTATGTCAGACAAAACAAACTTAAAGCAACAACAGTTAAAAAAGAGGGACATTATATAATGATAAAAGGCATTGTCCAACAGAAAATATTACAATACTAAATATGTATTTATCTAACACTGGAGCTCCCACATGTATCAAACAATTACTAGTAGACCTAAGAAATGAGATAGACAGGCTGGGTGCAGTGGCTCATGCCTGTAATCCAGCACTTTGGGAGGCCAAGCCGGGTGGATCACCTGAGCTCAGGAGTTCAAGACCAGCCTGGCCAACATGGTGAAATGCCATCTCTACTAAAAATGCAAAAAATTAGCCGAGCATGGTGGCAGGTGCCTAGAATCTCAGCTACTTGGGAGGCTGAGGCAGGAGAATTGCTTGAACCTGGGAGGTGGAGGGTGCAGTGAGCCAAGATTGTGCCATTGCACTCCAGCTTGGGTGACAGAGCGAGACTCTGTCTAAAAAAATAAATAAATAAAATGAAATAAATGAGTTAGACAGCAACACAATAATAGTGGTGGACTTCAGTACTCCACTGACAGCACTGGACAGGTCATCAAGACAGAAAGTCAGTAAAGAAACAATGAATGCAAATTATACCCTGGAACAAATGGACTTAATAGATATTTACAGAACATTCTAGCCAACAACCACAGAATATGTATTCTGTTCATCAGCATGTGGAACTTTCTCCAAGATAGACCATACATGATAGGCCACAAAATAAGCCCTAATATATTTAAGAAAATTGAAATTAAATCAAGTACTTTCTGAGACCACAGTGGAATAAAACTGGAAATCAACTCCAAAAGGAACCCTCAAAACCATGCAAATACATGGAAATTAAATAACCTGCTCCTGAATGATCATTGGGTCAAAAATGAAATCAAGATGGAAATTAAAAAATTATTATTCAAACCGAATGACAATAGTGACACAACCGATCAAAACCCCTGGGATACAGCAAAAGTGGTGCTAAGAGGAAAGTTCATAGCCCTAAACACTGCATCAAACAGTCTGAACGAGTACAGACAATCTAAGGTCACACCTCAAGGAACTAGAGAAACAAGAACAAACCAAACCCAAACCCAGTAGAAGAAAGGAAATAACCAAGATTAGAGCATAACTAAGTGAAACTTAAACAAAAAAATACAAAAGATAAATGAAACAAAAAGCTACCTCTTTGATAAGATAAATAAAATTGATAGCCCATGAGCAAGTTTAAACAAGAAAAGAAGAAGATCCAAAGAAGCTCAATTAGAAATGAAACAGGAGATATTACAACTGATACAAAAGATTATTCAAGGCTGCTATGAACACTTTTACCCATGTAAACTAGAAAACCTAGAGGAGATGGATAAATTCCTGGAAAGATACAACCCTCCTAGCTTAAATCAGGGATAATTAGATACTCTGAACAGACCAATAATAAGCAGTGAGATTGAAATGGTAATAAAAAATTGCCAGCAGAAAAAAGTCCAGGACCAGATGGATTCACAGCAGAATTCTATCAGACATTCAAAGAAGAATTGATACCAATCCTATTGACATTACTCCACAAGATAGAGAAAGAGGGAATCCTCCCTGAATTATTCTATGAAGCCAGTATCACCCTAATACCAAAACCAGGAAAGGACCTAAGCCAAAACAAAAACTACAGACCAATATCCCTGATGAACACAGATGCAAAATCCTCAACAAAATACTAGCTAACTGAATCCAACAGCATATCAAAAAGATAATCCACTGTGATCAAGTGGGTTTCATACCACAGATGCAGATATAGTTTAAAGTATGCAAGTCAATAAATGTGATACACCACATAAACAAAATTAAAAACAAAAATCACATGATCATTTCAACAGATGTGGAAAAAGCCTTCGACAAAATTCAGCATCCCTTTATGATTAAAACTCTCAGCAAAATTGTCATACACAGGACACACCTCAATGTAATAAAAGTCATCTATGACAAACCCATAGCCAATAGAATACTAAATGGAGAAAAGTTGAAGGCATTCCTTCTGAGAACTGGAACAAGACAAGGATGCCCACTCTAACCACTTCTCTTCAACATAGCAATAAAAGTCCTAGCCAGAGCAATCAGACAAGGGAAAGAAAGAAAGAGCATCCAAACTGGTAAAGAGGAAGTCAAATTGTCGCTGTTTGTTTGCTGATGATATGATTATTTACGTATAAAATCCTGAAGACTCCCCCCAGAAGCTCCTAGAACTGACAAAAGAATTCAGCAAAGTTTCCAGATACAAAATTAATGTACACAAATCAGTAGCTCTTTTATACACTAACAGTGATGAAGCCGAGAATGAAATTAAGAACTCCACCCCTTTTACAAGAGCTGCAAAACAAACAAACAAAAACCAAAAAACTTAGGAATATACCTAACCAAGAAGGTGAAATACCTCTGCAAGGAAAACTACAAAACACTACTGAAAGAAATCATAGATGACACAAACAAATGGAAACACATCCCATGCTTATGGATGGGTAGACTCAATATTGTGAAAATGACCATAGCGCCAAAAACAGTCTACAAATTCAATGCAGTTCTTGTCAAAATACCACCATCATTCCTCACAAATTTGGAGGCATCACATTACCCAGCTTCAACCTATAGTATAAGGCTATGGTCATCAAAACAGCATGGTACTGGTATAAAAATAAGCACATAGATCAATGGAACAGAATAGAGAACCCAGAAATAAACCCAAATACTTACAGACAACTGAACTTTGACAGAACAAACAAAAACATAAAGTGGGGAAAGGACATCCTATTCAACAAATGGTGCTGCGATAATTGACAAGCCACATGTAGGAGAATGAAACTGAATCCTCATCTCTCACTTTATACAAAAATAAACTCAAGATGGATCAAGGACTTCTCTAAGACCTGAAACTATAAAAATTCTAGAAGATAGCATTGGAAAAACCTTTGTAGACATTAACTTAGGCAAGGATTTCATCACCAAGAATCCAAAAGCAAATGCAACAAAAACAAGGATAAATAGCTGGGATTTAATTAAACTAAAGAACTTTTGCATGGCAAAAGAAACAGCAGAGTTAACAGACAACCCACAGAGTGGGAAAAAAAATCTTTACAATCTATACATCTGACAAAGGACTAATATCCAGAATCTACAATGAACTCAAACTAATTAGCAAGAAAAAAACAGCCCCATGAAAAAGTGGGCTAAGGACATGAATAGACAGTTCTCAAAAGAAGATATACAAATGGCCAACAAACATGAAAGAATGCTGAATATCACTAATGATTTGGGAAATTCAAATCAAAACCACAATGTGATATCACCTTACTCCTGCAAGAATGGTCGTAATCAAAAATAAAAAATAGTAGATGTTGGCATGGATGTAGTGAACAGGGAACACTTCTACACTGCTTGGTGAGAATGTAAGCTGGTACAATTAATATGGGAAACCCTGTGGAAGTTCCTTAAACAACTAAAAGTAGAACTACCATTTGATCCAGCAGTTTCACTAGTGGGTATCTACCAAGAGGAAAATAAGTCATACAAAAAAGATGATACTTGAACATGCGTATTTACAGCAGCACAATTTGCAAAAATGTGGAACCAACCCAAATGCCCATCAATCAACTAGTGGATAGAGAACTCTGATATCTATATCTATATCTATCTATATTTCTATCTATCTATTCCATCATATATATATATTCATATATGTATATATATATTCCATCATATATATATTCATATATATATATATGAATGATGGAATACTACTCAGCCATAAAAAGGAATGAATTATTCTCATCCAGGTCATTTGTTACTCTAAGTGAAGTAATTCAGGAATGGAAAACCAAATGTCATATATTCTCACTTATAAGTGGGAGCTAAGCTATGAGGATGCAAAGGCATAAGAATGACACAAAGGATTTTGGGGACTCAAGAGGAAAGGGTGGGAAGGAGGTGAGAGATAAAAGACTACAAATTGTGTACAGCATATACTGCTTGGGTGATGGGTACACCAAAATCTCATAAATCACCTCTAAAGAACTTACTCATGTGACCAAACACCACCTGTTCCCCAATAACCTATGGAAATAAACATGTTTTTTTTAAAAAAGTACATTCTGGCCTGATTTTGGGTTCCTGATTAGTTCCCAGTGTGGGGAGCCTTTGAGTTCCAAACTTTTGTAAAGCCTGCTGAAATGGTCCCAGGTTAAATAGGCAGTTCACTAAAGTGGTTGTTTCTGGATCAGTAATGAGATCATTAGTTAAAAATGGCCTCCTGTATAACATTTCATATGGGCTCATATTAATTTTTGCTCTGGGTAAATTACGGACTCTTAAGAGAGCTATGG
This sequence comes from Cacajao melanocephalus, assembly GCA_963573385.1. Lineage (NCBI taxonomy): Eukaryota > Metazoa > Chordata > Mammalia > Primates > Pitheciidae > Cacajao > Cacajao melanocephalus. The sequence goes on from CAUYLG010076235.1 coordinate 51,284, forward strand.
ACAGCAAGTAGACCCAAGTTTCTAATGTTTCCTGATATAGCTTAGCTAGCATCCATTTTAGAGTTTGATAGCTCTTTCCATTTTTCTAGAGGATTGAGGCCTCCATGCTGAATGTAAATAGTATTTGATTCTGAGAGCCTTAGCAACCCCTTAAGTTATTCGGGAGATAAAGAACCGGCCATTATCACTTTGGAGGCTCTGAGGTAACCCAAACTAGGGAAATATTTCTTTTAAGAGGAACTTCACAACTTCATTGACCTTCTCTATTCTGGTGTAGGGTAAGCTTCAATCTAGCCAGTAAAGGTATCTATTAGTACTAACAAAAACTTGTATCCTCTTCAGGCTGGCATTATCCTTATGGCCCTTTGGGTTTCCCTTGGATGCTCTTTGGGCATTCAGGGCATTGCCAGCGACGGTTGCCATAATTTCAGCTTGCCATTTTTCTTTACTCTGTTCCCTTTTTCCTTCCTTCACAATTGTTATACATCATGAAGGCAATATCAAGAAGCTGATTTTGATTTGTTTGTGGGCCATCTGTAGCTTCTGGAGCTTACATCCAATGTCTGGGGCAGATTGGATTAGTATATTTTTTTAAAGGTTTCCTCCAGCCTGCCATGAAACATGGCTGGATTTTCCTCTTTGCCCTGTGTAACCTTCCTTACTGTATCATAATTTACTGCCTTAGTTATATTCCCTTTCTCATTCCTCCAAGGAGTGCCTCAAGAAATTTAGCCTGGTTGTTCATTCCCTTGGGTGTGTTATGGTCCCAATTAGGAGCAGTAATGGGGACTGTGTCATCTGCTTCCTGGTGGGCGGCCTCAAAGATTTGTTTCTTTTCCAAGGGTTTGCAATAGGTTGCTAGAATGAACTCCTCTGAGAGAACAAAAGCTAAGGTCAAAGTTTGAGACTCATCTGCAGATTTCTTGGGGTTCTCAGAATAGCTCTGGAAATTATTGTATTGTTTTATATTAGTTTTAGGGAAGTTCTGTATCAGTTATAGATTGTTTTATATCAGTTATAGAGAAGGGGGACTTCACTAGGACTGGCCCCTCAGCTCCTGCTACTTCCTAAAGGGGTAGCAGGGCTGGAGGGGAATTGAATAGATTGTTCCCCTCCAAGTGTGAGGGGGACTTAGCTGGACCCCTGGATTTTGCTCTTGGGTTTGAGCCTCAGGAGCACTTGGCCAGTGGTTATACAGGGGTGGTTGCACTTCCCCCGAGAGACAGGGGGGCCTTTGTAAAAGGGGATCATCTACAATATCTAGTTCTGTCTTAAGACCTTCCTTTTCAGGACTTTTGTAGTTGTTGGGTTTTGGTATAGGGCCATGAACGTCTGTACATAGGGGATTTCTGACAATTTACCCTGCCTTTTGCAAAATAGGTCTAATTGCAGGATGGTGTTGTAATTAAGACTTCCAATGACCACCCATTGTTCCTGGCTGTCCAGCTGATATTAGGGCCATACAGTATTATAGTAGAAAATCAGACGTTTTCTCCTTAGATTGTCAGGATCCAATTGATTCCAGTGGTTGAGGATGCAGCCAAGCAGGGAATCAGGTGGAATGGATGGAGAGTTGCCCATAGTGGTCTGGAAGAGGTGACCGAAATTTTTCCTGGGGTGGCTACCTGAAGAAACTCTGGGTCTTGTGTGGGGTTCCCAAGGGCATCCCCCTTTGGGGCCCCCATCTTAGTTTGTCAGACATATCTGATCTTAAATGGGTACTGGGACCACTTTGGAATGGTTCCCTCCACAATCAGTGGTCCACTGTGAGTTTCCTCTTGTCCCTGGCTGAAGGCCTCAACTTCTAGCATTCTTTTTTTCTGTGAGACAGAGTCTTGCTCTGTCGCCAGTCGCCAGGCTGGAGTGCAGTAGTGTGATCCTCACTCACTGCAACCTCTGCCTCCTGGGTTCAAGCAATTCTCCTGCCTCAGCCTCCTGGGTA
>CAUYLG010076236.1:0-13314 GCA_963573385.1 Cacajao melanocephalus
TGCATTCTAGCCTGGGCAGTAGAACAAGAATCCTGTTCTCTCTCCCTCTTTTTCTTCCTCTTTCTTTCTCTCATACATTCTTTTTCTTTCTTTCTTTCACTCTCACTTTCTTTCCTCTCTTTTTCTTCCTTTCAAAAAAAAAAAAAAAAGAAAAAATGTGCATCTTAGGTTACTGATCAAAGAAAGAAAACGTGTCTACAAAAACTTGGCTGCTTTCAGAGATGACTGTCCCCTTCTAATTAAGAAAACAAAAATCACATAATTTTTAGTTCTTTTTCACTTCTTTCCCTCTCTCTTTGCTTGTCTATGGAGTCAGTGAGAACACAGAGAGCTAAAAGGAGAAAACTTAGAAATGCAGGTAAGTTGAAGGCAGACAAAACAGTTTTTATCCATACTATACAAAACCCAAAAATATTAGTTGGATTAAATAAATAAATATAATTTAAACCATAAAGAACTAGAATAAAACAAAAGTGCGTGTCTGTTATAGAGAGGATTTTCTAAACTTAAATGCAGTAAATTAAAGCACAAAGAATGGGATAGATTTGATTACATAAATTTATTTTATATCCCAAAATTAAAAGGCAAATAAATTGCCAAAAATATTAACAGAAAGTACAAAAAAAGATAATTTTAACTATATAAAGAAATCATACAAATGGACAGAAAAATGCTGAAGCTCCAAGACATATGTACGGATGATTCACCAACACATTTTTAAATGTTGTGGAAAATGTTCAACTGTTCAACTTCATTAGTAATAAAAAGTAGAAACTTAAAACAATTAGATATCATTTATTACTTATTAAATTATTAAGGAGTTCTTTAAAAATTTCAGTTTTTAGTTCTTATAAAGATGTGCAGTAACACTTTCTCTCCACTCCTTTTTCCATCCTTGGGGAACTCTGATGACTTGATGTTTCTAGCCTTTCTATATCAGATCCCTTTTGCTTTTTTGAGATGAAGTCTCTTGCTCTGTTGCTGAGGCTGGAGTGTAGTGGTGCGATCTTGGCTCACTGCAACCTCCACCTCCCCGGTTTAAGCCATTATCCTGCCTCAGCCTCCTGAGTAGCTGAGATTATAGGTATAAGCCACCACACTCAGCTAATTTTTGTATGTTTAGTAGAGACAGGGTTTCACCATATTGGCTAGGCTGGTCTCAAACTCCTGACCTTATTGGATCCCTTTTTTAGGGGAAAAGATTTACCTGATAAATGAGCTGAAAGGATACACTGGGCACGCATAAACTATTCCTGTTCTCTTTTCTTCCTTTTGGATTAAATGCTTCACCTGGAGACCCTGCTCTACTCTACTCCTGCTGGTGTGACAGGGAGGCCTTCGTTGGGTTTAATTCTGCAGGTCAGCAGAAGATGCATATTTGCCTGGAGATACAAATATATTTCTAATATCAGATTTATTAGTGATAAATACGATATCAATCTCAGCTCACTGCAACCTCCTCCTAGCTATTGTCCTGCCTCAGCCTCCCAAGTAGCTAAGATTACAGGTATCTGAGACCCTAATTAGCTGTGCATTGTGGTGTATACCTGTAGTCCCAGCTACTTGGGAGGTTGAGGCAGGAGGATCCCTTGAGCCCAGGAATTCAAGGTTTCAGTGAGCTATGATTGCACTACCCCACTCCAGCCTGGTCAACAGAGTGAGATCCTGTCTCAAGGGAAAAAAAGAAGAAAAAAGGAAAAGAAAAGAAAAGAAAGAAAAAGACTAGAAGGAAATATATCAAAAATCTTAATGTATACTTTTAAGTAGTGGTAAAAAGCCTGTATCTTCTTTCTGATTATATGTGTCTTTGTGTCTTTTTAAGTTAGCATGTATTACTTTTTAAAAGGATATACATCTTCAGAATAGATAGAAAGCTCCGAAAATTCAACAACAAAAACCAGACAGCTCAATTTAAAAATGAAGCCTGTGCACAGAGGCTCATGCCTGCAATCTTGGCACTTTGGGAAGCTGAGGCAGGCAGATCACTTAAGCTCAGGAGTTCAAGTGCAGCCTGGGAAACATGGCAAAACCTCATCTCTGCAAAAAATACAAAAATTAGCTGGGCATGGTGGTACATGCCGTAGTCTTAGCTACTTGGGAGGCTGAGGTAGAAGGATGGACTGAACCCGGGAGGCAGAGGTTGCAGTGAGCCAAGATTGTGGCAATGCACTCTAGCCTGGGCTGCAGAGCCACACTCTGTCTTAAAAAAAAAATGCAAAGGACTTGAGTAGACATTTCCTCAAAGAAGATATATAAATGGCCAATAAGCACATGAAAAGATGGTCAACATGACTAATCATCAGGGAAATGCAAATCAAAACTACGATGAAATACCAGCTCCCACCCAGGATATGGTTGGCTATCACACATCCTTTTGATGGTAGCCATTTGTTTCATGGATAGTACCATCAAAACAAAGCAGAAAATAACGTGTTAGTGAGGGTGTGGAGAAATTGTAACCCTTGAGCACCATTGATGGGAATGTAAAATGGTGCAGTCACAGTGGAAAATAGTATGACCATTCCTCAAAAAATTAAAAATGGAATTACCATATGACCCAATAATTCCACTTCTGGGTATATACCAAAAATAATTGAAAGCAAGGTCTTAAAGAGATATCTGTAAACCCATGTTAAAAGCAGCATTATTCAAAATAGCTTAAATGTAGAAGTAACACAAGTGTCCAACAATGGATGAATGGAAAAACAAAATGTGATATTCATACAATGGAATATTATTCAACTTTAGAAAAGGAAGGCTATTCTAACACATGCTACAACATGGATGAACCTTGAGGGCATTACGCTAACTGAAATAAGCCAGTCACAGAAAGAAAAATATTGTATGATTGTACTTGTATGAAATATTAGAGAAGTCAAAATCACGGAGATAGAAAAAATGCTTGTTGCCAGTGTCTGTGGGGAGGAAGGAATGGGGAATTATAGTTTAATGGATACAGTGTTTTAGTTTCACAAGATGAAAAGAGTTATGGATGAATGGTGATAATGACTGTACAGCATAATACATGCCTTTGATACTACTGAACTATACACTTAAAAATGGTTAAGATGGTTAATGTTACGTTTATTTTACCGCAATAACATATTGAAAAAATTATATGCCAAAATAAATTCAGGATGAAGTAAAACACATACACTGGGGGGACAGGGGGAGAGAGAGAGAGAGAGACAGAGAGAGAGAGAGAGAGAAATAATATAATTATTAAGAGCAAATGTGTAGCAGTAGGATTAGTTTAGGTTAGCATATTTTTAAAAGACTCAAAATAAAAGTGACTGAAATATGATGGCAACTATATTTTTCTCATAAAAAGAAGCCTGGATGTAGGGAATCGGGGCTGCAGAAGTGGCTTTACTGTGACATTAAGGATCTAGGGTCATATCTTCCGTTCTGCCACCCTTAGCATGGGACATTGTCAAGGTCTCTCATAGTTCAATATGGCTGCTAGATCTCCAGTTGTTTCAGGAGCAGGAACAAGAGAGGAAGTTTTTTAAGGTTTCCCAGAGTTCCCACTTAACATTTCTGTGTATTTCTCACTGGCCAAAAAAAAGACAACAAAAATTACATGGTCACATGGTCACAACTTGATGCAAGGATGTGACCCATTAGAAATAAGCATTCTCTATTTAAAGAGGAGAGAATATTGGAGACTCTGCCATGAAATGTGTGAATTTTAAAAAATAATCTCAAAGTGGGGGGAAATATTTTGTAAGAATAACAGAATACTGAGAAGTTATAGAAGAGAAAATACTTATTTTTCATATGTAATTTTAAAAATTGCATTAAAAATTACATGAACTAAGTCAAAAGACAAAATATATTGTTATTTAAGTCATAGACGAGGACTAATTTCTATACATGAGTAGTTCCTACAAATTAATAAGAAAAAGCACAAAGAAATATAAAACAATAGCAAATGGCCAAAAAGAAGTACATACTCAAAAGGGTAAATAAGATGAATAAAAATACATATTATAAATGTTTATTACATACATATCTAATATATTATAAATATTTATTACATACATATCTATTATAAATATTTATGTTATAAATCTTTATTAGAAATATAAAAATAAAACACACATTAGACAGTCCTTTAGAAACTAACAGCCTAAAAAATGAATTCAACTGCCTAGAAATGGAAAAAGTATACTTAAAAAAACAAAAAAACGCAAAATTGCCCGGGCATGGTGGCTAACACCTGTAATCCCAGCACTTTGAGAGGCCAAGGTGGGTAGATCACTTGAGGCCAGGAGCTTGAGACCAGCCTGGGTAACATGGCAAAAACCTGTCTCTACTGAAAATACAAAAATTAGCTGAGTCTAGTTGCCTGCACTTATAATCCCAGCTACTCGGGAGGCTGAGGCACAAGAATCACTTGAACCTGGAGGAAGAGGTTGCAATAAGCTGAGATCACACCACTGCACTCTGCCTGGGCGAGAGAGTGAGACCCTGTCTCAAAAAAAGAAAAAAGAAAAATTACTTGGAAAACGTTAAATAATCCCAGTCCAATCTATAAGATCTATATACACTAGAGAAGTGCTTGTTAGTACTGGCTAAACCTAGAGTTACAGACAGAGTTGCCAGATTAAACAAATGAAAACATAAGATGTCCAGTTAAATTTTAATTTCATATAAATAACAAATAACTTTTTAGTATGTCTCAGGCAATGTGTTCTATACAATATTTGGGACATACTTATGTGAAAATATTCTTTGTTTTCTCTAAAATTTACATCTAACTGATGTCTTACAGTTTATCTGACAATGCCTGGGCTCTACTACAAGCCAAATAAGTAGAATCTCTGGGGTTGTGGCCTGGGCCTTGTTTTGAAAACTTCCCCTGGTTAGAATCACTTAATACATAGCTAGGATTGAGAACCATTGCTCTAGAAAATGCTAATTTTAGATGAATTAATTAGGTAAATTGGCATCAGGAGAACTGACTTTAGGTGAATTGGTATCAAGGTGAACTAAATTCCTATCATCATCTTAGCGTGCTATTTAACAAAAGGTTGTTCATCCCTCTTAGTATATCATATCCTTCTAGGAACCTAATTCATTTTGTAATCATTACTTATAGGGTCCCACTTTGAATTTGGCATCTGCCTCTGGCTCCCGTCTTTGCATAAGTGAGGTCTCTTCTGAGAGCAGTTTGCTTGAGTGTTAGCCAAGATCTGGAACTGAAGATGTGAACACGAATATCTTGAAGGTTAAAGTTGAAGCACCCTGGTTTCAAGTCAGCAATGACTCGGAAATCCCTTTTAATGCTTTCAGGCAGATTTATTTTTCACTTGCATAGATGGAGACATTTTAGGTAAGAATAATTTGATGACTTTCAAGTGTTAGGGACATAACCAAAGGCAAATTCAAGTATCTTAACCCCTAATTAATTAAGTTGATTTAAGAAAAGACATTATGGCGAAAGTCTCCAATTTTGGTAAGCGTTGTTTATAAAAACAGATCAACAAACTTACATCTCCAGACTTCTTTCAAAAACAAAACGTCACCTTAGAGCACTTCTTTCTTCTTCTGTGTAGCTAAAGTGTTATCTCTGTCCTCATCAGCTCAAAATGACCACTGTGGCAGAGAAGAATGGGCTGTTATTTGATGCCAAATTGAATCTGCAGAGACTCAGTGAACTAAGACCAGAGAATTATTACAGTGACTCAGTATGTGTGTCTATTTGTGATTTTTAACATTGATAGTAAGCAAGGCTTAGTTTTAATTTCCTCTTAAATATTAGGATGTTTCAAAATGTCCACAGTTACTGATTAGGCCATTGTGTCTCTGATCTTAGTGATAAAAAGTAGCGAATTTTTAAACTTAAAAAAAATTCATTTAGGAGGTTATAACTGAACTTTCCATATGTCAAGAGTACCCATCCTAGCCATAGGGAAACATGAATATTCTTCAGCTTAGTGCTAAATTTTAATCATGTTTATCGCTCTTTGGTTTTCTCAGGTCACTGCCCCATGTGAGGGCTAGCAGTATCAGCAGCACAACTATCATCCCAGTATTCTGATCCCCTGAGAAGCATGGGCTTCAGGAATGGGTTTGTTTTCAAAAAGGGTACAAAGCCAGAAACTTGATTCCTCCATTTATGGATAATATCCAAGGCAGATGGAAAGAAACTCACACCAGACAGCAACTGCCCTTGTCTGTGGTCTCCATATCTGCATCGGCCCAGGTCAAAAGCAGTCTCTGTGTGGCCCTGTGCTTAAAGGAAGACATCAGTTTTAGCTAAGCAAGAGCCCCAAAATTCTGTGTATTTGTGACAAGATCCAAATCCTTCACCCTTAACTTAAAGCCTTACCATCACTATGTTCCATGGGACCATCAATATTAAGGTCATGGTTTATGCCAGTTTCCAAAAGTTCAGAATTCCCCGATCATCTCCTTTCACCCAGAGAGTAACTCCCATGTTGTTCTGTAGATTTTTTTTTTTTCTACCCTATTTCTACCTTTCCTCAACTCCTGAAGTCCTTCCATTATGCCCTGTGGTCAGCTGTTAGCAACATTCCGAAGCTTCTTTTCTGAAAATTTGCTTTCTTTTTTTTAAACTGAACACTGGTTCTCCTTAAGGAGGTTATTTCCATTTTTCTTCTCAAAATGTAGCTGTGATTTTTCCTTAGCCTCTGTACCACTGGACCTAGAAGTAAGAAATTATCTTCCTTGCTCCTTCCAGATCACCCTACCACTTGCCACTTCCAGATCTCCCTACCTCCCTTCTGCCTAACAACATTCAGCTTAGAATCTCATATTGTCAAATTTTTCCACCCACTACCTCTCCTTGTAGTAGTCATCTCCTGATCCCATGTCACTCGCTGTCATTTCTTGATAATTTTAACTGCTGGCTCATCATCTTCTCCAGCACCATTCTAAACATAATACTTGGTGATTTCAGTATCCACATAAATGTTTCTTCTAACAGCCTACCTTCTCCATTGCTTGACCTTCTCTCCTTGAATTACCTGGTGCTCTACTGACCTCAGCTACCTACTCCCATCTAAGGCCAGATATCTTTATGTTATCAATGACTGCAACACTTTCCTAATTTCCAAGTATCAGTTTCAAGCATCAAACTTTCTAATTGTCCCCTACAATTTTTCCCAGCTTACTCCCTCTAAGACCCTAACTTCAAAAATAATGCCAACCATTCCAATACATAAAATCTATTAGTCCTGCCATCTTTTCATCATCCCCACCACCTTCATGTCCTAACTCCTCTTATTCAGTGAAAAGGCTGTGGTCAATCATTATAATCACTCTATTTTATATAGCCTTAAATCCCTGACCCTCCCTCACTTTAATATACTTGCTTATAAAAATCCAAAGCTTCATAAATAAAAACCTAGATTTATAAATTCAAAGCCTTGTAAACCTAAAACTTTGCCTGCGGCAGGCCTGCATTCACATATATTAATATAGCAGGAGAAAAACAGAATATTGCTAGCTGCACTCACTTTATATTTGTGGTTACAAATCTCAAATGACCCTTAATGTTGTCTGGCAATTATGTTGTATTTCTCTAGCCCATTTACTCTCTCATCTGCATCCATCCTACCTTGACTGATTCCTACCTTCTGATCTCTTTCCAACTTTCAGCACTCCTCCCACTTCTCCATCAATAGAGCATCTAACTTTGAATAAATTTGATAAATGAAGTGATTATAGGAGTTGCCCATAAGTTATCTTGTTGACCTACTGATCTGCCTTTGTTCTCTTGTGCTCTACGTTATGTTCTGTGACTGACTACTAGATGAACTCTCTGTGTCATGTACTCAAGGACACTGCTTTCTACCACCCCTGTATTATCAACTTTCTCTTTTCTACTGGATCTTTCCCATCACCACACAAGCATGTTGTTATTTCTCACATCTTAAAATAACTGTTTATTGACCTCATTTTTCCTCCCAGCTATTGCACATTTCTCTCTTCTTTATACAAAAAATTCCTTGAAAGTGTTCTCTATACTATCTCCAGTTCCTCTTCTAATTTCTTTTCTTCATAGTTTTAAAATGATTATGTTTATCTTTTACTTTATATTTTTGAGATACAGTCCTGCTCTGTTGCCCAGGCTAGAGTGCAGTGGTGTGATCTTGGCTTACTGCAACCTCCACCTCCCAGGTTCAAATGATTCTTATGCCTCAGCTTCCTGAGTAGCTGGGATTACAGATGCATCCCATGACATCTGGCTTATTTTTGTATTTTTAGTAGAGACAAGGTTTCACCATGTTGGCCAAGCTGATCTCAAACTCCTGACCTCAAGTGATCCACCTGCCTGAGCCTCCCAAAGTGCTAGGATTACAGGTGTGAGCCACTGAACCCAGCCTAAGTTTTAAGATACTTGTATTTAAACAGTTAGTACTCATAGCTACTTGGCTGTAAGTTCAAATGACTTCATTTGAAACCACTATTATTCATTTTAGAAATTAGTACTTGGCCTGAAGAGATCATTGCAATGCTCAATTTAATTTTTTTTTTTTAAAGTTCAAACCTGTAGAAAAGTTGACAGAATAGTCAAACAAACCTCTATACTCCTTTCATCAAGATTCATCTTTTAACATTACCCACATTTGCTTCTCTCTTTCTCCCTCCCCTACCTTTTCCTTCCCTTTCTCTCTTTCCCTCCTTCACTCTCTTCCTCTCTGTGTAATTTTTGGTGTACCATTTCAAGACTAAAATGTTTCAATTCGAAAACATTTCAAAGTATGTTTTAGATATGACACATCACTGCTAAGTAAAGCAGCATATACTTCCTAAGAATAAGACATTCTCCTACATAATCATGATGGCATTTTCTTTTTTATTTATGTTTCTTTTTTTTTTTTTTTGAGACAGGGTCTCTCTCTCTGTTGCCCAGACTAGAGTGCAGGTGGCATGACTTCATCTCACTGCAACGTTCATCTCCTGGGTTCAAGTGATTCTCCTGCCTCAGCCTCCTGGGATTACAGGTGTGCACTACCGTACCTGGCTAATTTTTGTATTTTTAGTAGAGATGGGGTTTCACCATGTTGGTCAGGCTGGTCTTGAACTCCTGACCTCAAATGATCTACCCCCCTCAGCCTCCTAAACTGCTGGGATTACAGACTTGAGGCACCATGCCTGGCCCATGATGACATTTTCACACATATAGAAATTAATATATTTTGATAATACTACTTTATATGTAGTCCATATTCAAATTCCATCAATTGCCTTCAAATTGTATAGTTTTTTAAAAATTCAAGATCCAATCATGTTTCACTCATTGCATTTGGTTATTATTGACCTTAAATAATTTTCAAGTTAGAGCAGTTCTACCACTTTATTTGTTTTTCATATCACTGACTGAACAAAAAAATTTCTGGCTAGTTTTGTTGCAGAATGTTTCATGTTCTGGACATGTCTAATTCTTACCTCTGATGATTAGACTGAGGTTAAACTTTGTTTTTGCAAGAATACTACATGTATGTATATATAGTACACACACATGCAGACACACACAGTCACACACACAAGTCGCATCTTCTCAGGGGGAATACAGTGTCAGGTTGTGCCACTATTTTTGGTGATGGTTTGATTACTTAGTTAAGGCAGTAAACACCATATCTCTTCATTGTAGAGATACATTTTCACCTAGTAGGTAATTTGTGGGATGACACTTTGAGAACTTGTGATTATCATCCTCCCTTGAAAGATTTAATCTAATGATTTTAATATCCATTGATGTTGCTCTTTGATAATATCCATTATGTTGGAGGTTACCAAATGTTAGTTTTCTAACATTCCTTCTTTACTTATTAGTTCTTTTTTTCTAAAAGAATAGTTTTCCCTATTCCTCTCTCTCTTTTTGAATTTCAATGTGGAGAAACAGATTTATTTTTATAAATTTGTTAAATGTTATAAGACATTACTAGCATTGTTATTTTTGGTATTTAACGTCTCTTCAGTTTGGACAGTGGGATCCCTTCCAAGTGAGCAGTATCCTTTTGATATGACCTCTCCATGCTTTGAATATTTCCTGCTTTCTAGCAATACAAGATACTTCAAATTTATTTCATAGTTTTCTTGCCCCAGGCCTGGAATTAGGCCTTCCACTTGGGGTCTCTGGTTCCTTTTAGTGGGAAATGATATTTAGAAGCCAAGATCCAAGTGATATATGTGCTCATTGCTACTATGTGTCTATGTTTCTGGCTCTTTTAGTGAATTCGTATTCATGAGCTTATTCGAATACAGGTACTTCCAATAAAATCCAATCACCTAGGGTTCTTCTTTACATTTCCCTATTCGATATTTGTATTTCCCTTCTTCTTCAGTGAAAACCCTGGTTCCAAACAGCACTGGCATATTTACTTCCTTTTTTTTTTCTATTCTATAGTACACACAAAATGGCTTTAGAATTATACCACCAATACCACTTGCAACAACAAACATACTCAGTAAATATTCCATTCTCTCTTGAGTCCACTCCAGTCACACTTTCACCATTCCGCCAAGATGCTCTTTTCATTTCCCAGTTCTCGTCTTGCTTGACTTTTCAGCAACATTGGCTATAGTTAGCCTCTTCTTCTTCCTTGAAATACTTTCCTTACACACTGTTGTTTTTCCTCCTATGGTGTTGAAGTCTGTCATTACTTTAAGAGAAATCTCTCTTCTATATCTATTTTAAGATAATCTTTCATCTTCACTGTTCTGCAATTATATTGTATGTGTTTATTGGTTTTTATCTTACATGAGATTCATTTGGTTTCTGAATTTGTAATTTAGTATTGTGAAAAATTCTAATTAATTATCTTTTTAAATATTGCTTCTACTCCTTCTCTTTTATTCTTTGGAGACTGCAATTATACCTATGCTTATCATTTCACTCTCTTTTCTATGTCTTTTAAACTCTTTTTATAATCTCTATCTCTTTTCTCTCTTTCCTACATTCTTCCTGTCTTCTTGACTATTATTCTTTTTCATTTATTTCTGATTTGTTCTTAAACCTATTAACTGAATTTTAAACTTTTATTTATTACGTTTCTACATTTGTAGAAGTTTTATGTATTCTTCATTCTGATATGCTTGCTCATTCCTCATGATGTTTTTACCTCTGCTTATTTTCAAACTTGTCTTCTATTTCTTTAAATATATTAAATATAATCTTTTTATATTGTGTTCAATAATTTCTTTATCTGAAGTCACTGCATGTCTGCTTCAGCTGTTTTCATTTCTTCTGGATCTCAATCTTGTTACCTTGATTTTTTATGGTAAATTGCTCACTTTCCTTAGAATTCTATATTTAGAAATTATTTGAAGCCTGGTGGCCTTCAAATAATTCAAATGAAGGTGGGTTATTCTTTGTGCTTACTTTGTCCAGGTTCCAGGGGTACTACAAGTTTGAGATCAACATAAAATTATATTTACAACATGAATTTTTGTTTCTGTTTCCCAACTATCGATGTCCAGTGAATACAAGCTTCAAAACTTCATGAGAATAAATAATACACCTGCTGTGTACCCACAAAAATTAAAAATTAAAAAAATTAGATTAAAAAATAAAAAACTACATGAGAGCCAGAAGTGATTCCAAATCCCTAGTGATGATCCCTACTCCCCGCCATCCTGCCCCTACAGTTAGTCTCAGGAACAGTCAGGTTTTTCACTCAGGCTTTTTTTGGTAGTCCCTGGGTGGAAGTCATATCTAGTTCACTTAACACTAAGTTGTACTCATTCTCAGGGTTTCTCCTTTGATGAAGGAGAATCTCCTACTAGACTTCCCACACTAGTTGATTCACAATCTTTTCACCCGGTCTTTGTGCTCAGTTAGGATGTGAAAACTGAAGCTCAATTACTGAACACTGGAGACAAATGGATATGAACCAACTACTGATACACGCAATAATGTAGGTGAATCTTAAAGCGTTATGCTAAATGAAAATTGCTAGATGCAAAAGGGTACCTACTGTGTGACTCCATTTACACAGGGACAGAAATCAGATCAGTTTTATAGGAAGCTGCAGGTGGGATAAAGGATTAAATACAAAGGGACATGAAAGAACTTTTTGGGATAATGAAAATATTCTTTATTTTTATTGTGATGGTAGTTAAATGACTATGTATGTTTGTCAAAACTTGCCAGATTGTACCCCTTGAAATAATGAGTTTTATTGCATGGAAATTATGTCTTCATAAACTTGAATGTAAATGAAACAAACTGAATACACACACACACGCATATATGTGCACACACCTGAAATTCAAATGTATCCAGTCTTATAGATATCCCAGCTTGCATCAGTGGTCTGATGATCTCTCCAGTTCCCAGAAAGCAGAGATTTTTGTCGGTCATTCACTGCTGTATGCCTAATACCTAGAATGACCCTAAAATATCATAGGTCCTTTAAAAATATTTGTTTGTTGACTAAACAAATGGATTTCTAAACAGTGGCCCTCAAACTTTTAAAGATCAAAAGCACTTTGAGGTCAGGTGTGGTGATTCATGCCTATAATCCCAACAGTTTGGGTGGCCAAGACAGGAAGATCATTTGAGGCCAGAAGTTCAAGAACAGCCTGGGTAACACAGTGAGACCCTGTCTCTACAAAAAAAAAAAAATTATATATATATAAAAATATATACATATAAATTATATATATATAGTTTATATAATATATTATATATTATATACATTTTATATAATATATAATATATATTTATATATATTACATATATATGAATATATATTTATCTATATTATATATAGATATATATAATATATAAAAATATATTTATAAATATAAATATATTTATGTATATTTATGTATATATATTTATATAAAGTATATATAAATATATAAAAATATATAAAATATAGTTATACGTATAAATATAAAAATATATTTATACGTATAAATATAAAAATATATTTATACGTATAAATATATAAATATATTTATAAGTATAAATATATTTATGTATATTTGTGTGTGTATATATACATTAGCCATGTGTGATGGCCCACACTTGTAGTCATAGCTACCTGGGAGGCTGAGGCAGGAAGTTTGCTTGAGCCCAGGAGTTCTAGGCTGTAGTGAGCCATGATCAAGCCATTGTACTTCAACCTGGGCAACAGAGTGAGACTCTATCTTAAAAAAAAAAAAGAAGCAGAGAGATCCAAGATGGCAAATTAACAACAGCTCAGGATTGTAGCTCCCAGTGAAAGCGCAGAGAGCGAGTGGACGCCGCACTTTCAGACGAATTTTTGTTGCCCACAGACTAGGAGATTCCCGGCGGAGGAGCCACACGGGTCGCCAGCGCGACTTTTT